>FIZR01001842.1:0-15543 GCA_900060175.1 Ferrisia virgata
CCTATCTCCCTTCCAAATTGAGGTAAGAAGTTGAAATTTAGGTGTAAATTAGTGGTGGATTAGATACACATGAGTGGGGAGGACCCTGAGTTAGAATTCAGTTATACCGAAATTTATGAGAGGGAGTGCTAAGGGGCAAAAACCCCAAAAATTGTCCCATTTTGAGCCAGTTAGCAGAGAATTCAAAGTTGTGTAACATATCCAAAAACTAAAAAGGGAAGTAGGGGGAGGGATCTTCCTTTTTGATCTTGAAGAAGAGTGGTTCCTCCTATCTCCCTTCCAAATTGAAGTAAGAAGTTGAAATTTAGGTGTAAATTAGTGGCGGATTAGATACACATGAGTGGGGAGGACCCTGAGTTAGAATTCAGTTATACCGAAATTTATGAGAGGGAGTGCTGAGGGGCAAAAACCCCAAAAATTGTCCCATTTTGAGCCAGTTAGTAGAGAATTCAAAGTTGTGTAACATATCCAAAAACTAAAAAGGGAGGTAGGGGGTTTTGATCTTGAAGAAGAGCGTTTCCTCCTATCTCCCTTCCAAATTGAGGTAAGAAGTTGAAATTTAGTATGTAGTCTTAGATCTGCCTTTCGGTGGTTTGGACTTTTCAGTCCTCTCGCACCCTTCATAGCCTCAAAAAAGTGGTTTTTTTGGTGGGTTTTCCTTATTTTTAGCTTGATTTCCCATGTCATGTTGTCCATATGACCTACGGCGGATGAGGGCGGGAGTAATTGTGCCACCTTACAATCCCAAAAAAATTGTACTTTTGGGTGGCTTTCCTAATTTTTTGAATTTGTTGCTGGCACAGCTCTTCTCCAAATTGAGGTAGGAAGTTTAAATTTAGTATGTAGATTTAGTTATAGGTCTTAGATGTGCTTTCTGAAGTTTTTGACTTTCTAGCTCTATCATTTCTCCTCATATCTCCTCACATGTAGTTTTTGGTCAATTATCCCTATTTTTTGAGTTTGTTCCTTGCATATCTTCTCTCTAAATTGAGCTAAGAAGTTGAAATTTGGTATGTAGATTAAGTATGGGTCTTGGATGTTCCTTTTGAAAGTTTCAGCTGCTTACTTCAATATCTCCTTTACAAATGGTGCATCTGCATCGGGTCCACACGTTTTCAAAACATGACCGAGGGCTTTCAAATACCTTCGGAAATTTTTAAAATTAAAACGAATAAAAAATTACCAAAATTTAAATTGATTTTATTGTTTAAAATTTTAAAGTTTCAAACCAGCAACTATTTAATTTTGACTGTTGGAAATTTTTGAAAATGACACATTTTCAAGAAAAAGATTCAGATTTGTGTATGTTTGCCCCTGCAATGATTATGATAGACAAAACATTATACATATGTCTAACTTGAGTTGCTCTATCTGTGGTATGAAAGAAGTACTATCAAAACGGAACACCCTGTATACACTCGTACCATATTATACTTACGTTCTAAATTCTATAAGTTATATACGTGTAGAATAACACCCTTTCTCTTCCATATCTTCCACTCACTTCTCTATAGCCGATGGCCGATAACAGAAAAAACATTTTGTCCTTCATTTTATTCGAAGAGAAGAATAAAAGTTAGATTTTTATGTTCTTTATTTTTTTCAATGCCCGTATTAGTAAGTACCTACTTGGAGCATTTCCTGAATTGTATTACTTTTTAGCTAAATTACCCCAAAGGATATGAAAACTTTCATGTAGCCACGTTCCTCTACCTACATAGTATACTAGCTTATAGACAGTCAATTTTCAGCTGTGAAGAAGAAATACCATCAGTGTGAATGTACTGGCGATTGAAGTGCGTTCGTTAATGGATAGAATAACTACTCATCCGTATACTCTCTTTTTATAGCGCTACTTTTCATTTCATTTTATAATTCAATCTTCGTCGCCCTTATATGATGTTGGTAATTCTTGCTCGTCGCTTCAGTGTTTTCTCTTCTTCTTCAGCAAGTTCATGTTTTAAGGATGGCTTCAATTTCTCTATGCGTTCATGTTCATTGATTCGAGCGAATTATGTTAATCATATTTTTGTTTCAAGTTTGCTATTTTATACGCTGCGCTGTCTTGTCCGAATTGCATAAAAATGTAAGTAGATTAATGAAATTTATTGGTGTGTATTGAGGGTAATTTATTACTGTATTAGATGAGAAGAGAAATAAAAAAAAAATAAATAGAATGGAATATGATTTTATTTTATATGAATATTGAACTCATGGGTATGCTATTTTTTTGTGTTTAAGTTTATGAAGTATGTAGTTAGAGTGGTTGTGCTTGAAAGCTCGCAATTTTGGCTTCATTTTGTTTTTTTTTACAAAAAAGTTTCCAGACTATGAGAATGTATTGACGCTCAAGAGAAGCAAGGGAAGGGAAGTAGTCTTAAAATGCATTTTAATCTTTGAATATTTTAAATATGTCTTTATAATAAAATATGTGCACTTTATACCGAGTGTTTCAAAAAAAGCAAACAATTTCATTTTATAAGGTTACCAATTAAAGTAAACTCATGCTAATGAATTTGCCAACTTCTCGGTTTAAAGAAGCAATCTCGTGTTCAAATATGTCAGTGTGAAAATCAATCCCAAGATCTCTACGAGCTTCATGAAATACCTAGAAGTTATGGGAGCAAATCCACGCGAAAAACAGCCAAATGAAACCTTCATTAAGACACATTTAGGACCCCTGATAAATGTACATGCCAAATTTCAGCCTACCAAACTCAAATATAAAGCTCAAAAAATTATTACTTTCACTGGGGCTATAAGAAAGGTTTTATGGGGTTGAAAGGTTAAAACACTTAATAGGCATAATGATATCTAATAAATTTATATATCAGTTTTAGGCCTCGTGTTCAATTTGGATTGGGGTGGTGGTGTGTGGGGACTTATGTGATGAATCGATTTTTTTAAAAGTCAGTAATCCCACTTCTGGCTGATGTACAAGACTAATTTTTAGAGATGTTATTGTAACTTTTGATTCTCTGTCGATTAGCTCAGAAACAAACGATTTTTGCCCTTCTCGCCCTTTTTTCAAATTTTAAGCAAAAGTATAATTTTAGTGTCGGAGAGGAAAGGTGTCTGGTTTTCTTTGGCAATGACAGAAAATAGCAGGGGAACTGGGAAAAAAATTGACAAAAATGTGTAAAGAATGCAGAAAATTGGTCAAACATTACAAATTAATGTTGAAAAATGGGTGAAAATTGACCAAAAATCGTTGAAAATCATTAAAAATTAGGTAAAAGTTTGGCTTAAATTGGTAAAAAGGTGCAAAACTCATCAAAAACTTTGAAAAATTTGTGAAAAACGTAAAAATTGACATCAAATATGGAAAAAAATCATCGAAAATAGGGTAAAAAAATTGAAAAAAATGAAGAAAATTGATCAAACATCACGAAAAACTGCTGAAAAAAAATCATTAGAAGTCTTCAAAAATTGATTAAATATCACGAAAAAAATTCTCAAGTCATCGAAAATTGGGTAAAAACTGATAGAAATGCGTAAAAAGTGCAGAAAATTCATCAAAAATCACGAAAAACTATTGAAAATTAGGTAAAAATTCATTATTAATATGAAACAAATCATTGAAACTCATTAAAAATTGGGTAAAAATTTCACAAGATTAAGTTAAAATTTCCGAAAATTGTTAAGAAATTACGAAAAATTGGGTAAAAATTTGACTGAACTGCGTAAATCAATACAAAGAATTGATCAAAAAGTACGAAAAATTGTAGAAAAATATGTAAAAATTGATCTCAAACATAAAAAAAAGAAACGTCAAAAATTATTGAAAATTGAATAAAAAATTGATAAAATTCAAAAAAAACAATGCATTTTTGACAAATATTTGTCAAATTAATACCTAATTTTCAATGTTTTTTTAGTTTTTTTTTTCGTATTGTAGCTCTAATTTTAACTCCTTTTTGTTATTTTTAATCAATTTTCTTCATTTTTTACGCATTTTTGTCAATTTTATAACCAATTCTCGATGATTTTCACGATTATTGTTCAATTTTTACCAAATTTTCAACAGTTTTTTCGTTATTTTCGATCAATTATTAACATCATTTACACATTTCTGACAATTTTTTATTTAAATTTTCGTGATTTATTAATCAATTTTTTGCCTCTCCAACTAATTTTTGTTCAATCTTTATCATTCTCGAAGATTTTTTAATGATTTATTTCATGTTTTTGGACAATTTTCACCAAATTTCAACAGTTTTTTATAATTTTTGATCAATTTTCTGCAATTTTTACGCTTTCTGTCTTTTTTCATTCAATTTTTAACAGTTTTTCATACAGTTTGATCAATTTTCTTCCTTTTTAAAAATTGTTTACCAAATTTTTCGTTATTTTGATCAATTATCTGAATTTTTAATCAGTTTCATTCAAATTTTCAACTTTTTCGATGATTTTTTTGATGACTTTTTTCATGTAATTATTGGTCAATTTTCAACTGTTTTTTATAATTTTTGATCAATTTTCGGCATTTTTTACGCTTCATTGTTTTATATTATCCAATTTTTGTTGATTTTTTCATGTTATTGGTTATTTATATAGTTTTTCATAATTTTTGGTAAATTTTCTGCATTTTATTCGGATTTTTATCAATTTTTTATTCAATTTGCGATGATTTTGATGCATTTTTATCTTTTTTTTTCATTCAATTTTCGCTAATTTTTAACGATTTTTTTTCACGTTATTAAATTTTTAACGATTCTTCGTTGTTTTTCATCAATTTTTAGGCTTTTTAACTTGGTTTTGTTAAATGCTTACGGAATTTTTTATTATTTTTAATGATTTTTTTCATTTTATCAGTCAATTTCTACCAAATTTCTAACATTTTATTGTGATTTTTAATTTTTAGTTTCGGTTTTCAATTTTCAATTTTTTGTTTTGTAGTTTCTGTTTCAATTTTTAGCATGGATTTAGGTTTCGCCGTTTTAGTTTTTGTTTCAGTTTTACATTATTTATGGACTCAATGTGGCCTCCTCTCGCAGCGTATAGGTTTAAAAATAATTAAAATACTTGTAAATATTACCATATTTTTTTCGTTTTTGCGTAAAATGAAAAGTACTTGGATTTGAACTTGAACTCAAAATTGAAACCGAAGTTACAAACATTTCAGTTTCGATTTTTTGCATTTTAGTATAAGTATCGGTTTCAATTCTGGTCATTTGTTTTCGTTTTTTCGTTACAATTTTGGTTTCAATCTCAGTCTTTACAGCCCTGTTTTTTAGATCATGTTCATCTGTAATGTTGCAATTTAGCTCAAAGTGAAAATTCTTGCAAAAGGTAAACAGTTGATTAGAAGTTGAATGAAAGTGGTGTGATCATCGAAAATGTCCAGTTCAAAATTGAACGATTTAAAGAATGAGGAGTACGAATAACACGGTAAGTATTAAAAAAAAAAAAATAAAATTCGTTCTTCTGAAGTTGTCAACAGAATAAAGAGATGTTTTTTGACCTTTGGAAATGTATAAAGTTGAAGCCAAGGCTCGTACAAATTAGTCTAGAAGGTTGATTTTCAATATTATAACGTTTCATTGTTCCTATCTCAACTTTTGCACGTCATTCTCGTAAAAATAATTCAACTTGGAATGCTGTAACGAAATTGTTATATGTAAGTCGAAACTTCTCATTAATGAACCGGTGAATTAGAAGTGAAATTCTATTCTCAAAGTACAAATATGTATATCTACTTCATTCCTCGCCAAATAGATATAATATTGGTCAATGATGTGTAAAATTGTGCCAAAATTTAGTACTGGGCCTAGTATTACATCGAACAAATCTACACAATTTCGCAAACACCTTACCAGATGATATTTTGGTACGGCAGTCGGTGTCGGTGATGGCAATTTGTATATTAATTAAGGTATCAATTAATCTATTAATCTTTGGTGTAATCGCGCGGTTACGTTGGCGAACAAAGCGCTATTAGGAAATCGGCATCGGAATTCCTCTGGCTAGGATTATTTCAGTCATCTTCTCGTGTATTTCTCTCCGCGTGTCTCTCTCATTCGCATAGGTTTGTATACGTTTACGAAAACAAGAACACCTTGAACAAACATCGAAATGTAATAAAATTACAGTTGCAATAGACAAAGCAGGCTACATCCGAGCATGGTCTGATATTGTGGATATGTCTTGTTTGACGGATGAAAACAATGTTCGAAGATTCCTCCTTTCGTCTGCGTTGCATTGTAAAGCATCGCATCCTCTATATATAAATATATATATGTATAAAGTTAAATCAGACACATTCGCATTTTCATTTTCATAATTACTGTCGCGTTTCCATTTTCAAAATGAAACTTTCGCTCGAATAAAGATTCTCAACGGCTGAAATTATCAGACCGCGGAGTGTAATCGAAATGAAAAATTAAAACGATAGTAGTCGAGTAGTCGACTGTATAAGCGAAACCAATGTGCGAATATGATTCGACAAATGGTGCGATACGTATAACTTTGAAGAATTGAGCTTTGAGCTAGAATTCATACACCTACAACCTACGTATTGGCGTGAAGAGTGCCGAAATATTGTTGATGAGAAATCAAATAGGTGAAAATATTCCAATTTTTTTTTCTCATATAGAATATTTTTTTCAGTCAGAAAGTCGCCCATTTATGGTTTTTTCCATGCTGATCAAATATAGAAACGCAAAAACGCAATTACTCGTGTTTTTTATACGAACTTATGCTTGATTTGTTTACAACTTGGAGAAATTTTTCTGTATAACGTATTTATAGGTATTGATTTTTTATTTTTTTCAGATTTTAAATTACATTTTTAGCTCTTGTTTTTGAAAAGAAGTCAAGTCTATTGTAGTCAGCAAGAAGGAGGAAGAGCGAGTTTTGAAAATGTGTACGTCTGGTATACTTTCTATAGAACCTTCTTCGGTCACTGTAGAATATTACATAACTCGTATTCTGCTTCATCTCGATGCCAATCGAATGATATCGAAAAAATTACATGTAATGCGACGATTTTTTTGGAGAGGATATGAGCAGACTACGTTGTAAGCAGGGCACTGAAAGTTCGCTGTACTCTGTCTTCCTGTACGCATTTGAGACTTGGACTGTTTGTTAGACAGATAGAAGAAAAATAGATGCGTTGGAAATGTGATGCTAGAAACGCATGTTATGTGTCTCCTGGACCAAAAAAAAGGACCAGCGTCTCAATCCTGAATGAAATTGGCATAAAGAAACGACTATCAGCAGTAGTACTTAGCCGCACTCTTTAAGTACTTCGGTTATATCACAAGAGCTGAGGCCAGTAGCGTAGCAGGGAATTCTCCACCCAGGGAACTTATACGTGGCTTTGGAGGAGAGGGGGAAGTTGCTGAAAATTTTCTCTTAAAAAGTAGAAAGTACATAGGAGGAGCGAACTGAGGGCGAAAATTTTGCAAAATTTTTAGGATTACCGAGTCGAAAAATGAGTATTTTGATTTTGATAAAACAAGATTTTTAATGTAAGCGATTGAAATACATGAGAAGGCACAATTTTAAAATGGACATGAGATTATTCAAATCACTATTCAGTTATTGAAGTACTTCAATTTTTGCCTCCCTCTAAAATTTGCCACCGGGGAACCGTTTATCCTCCCCCCCCTTGCTACGCCACTGTGGAGTAATACAACACCATAATGATGAATACTCGAATAGTTGAAAATCCATCAATTTTTTAATGAGACTTTAAAACTTGAAACTCAAACTTCGAACATTGCACTTTTCATGGCTTAAAAGTACCATTTTTTTTAGAATTTCGCTCTCGCTGTGCTTGGAACTTCTTGTTCAGCGCTACTCTTGAAAAATTTTTGAGTGAGCCTATGTACTCCCTTAATATTATAATCTGCTGCCAATTTAAGCCTACTGGCTGATTTTGAACAATGTTGGTTGGTATTTTCAAGCTCTTGTCATAGGATAATGGCACCTGATGATGACGAAGCTGAGTTGATGAATTTAATGTTTTGAAAGAAAAATTGAATAAATGAATGAATAGATAAAAATATCTGACATGTACTGAAATAGTCTCGATAATCCCCTGGAACTTCAAATACAGTTTTTTTTTTCAGTCCTTCTACATCCCCTCGATCTGACATTATCGCCCAGAAAATTGTGAATAACATTTAAAAAAGTAAACTGAAATTAAAACCATAACTGAGCTAAAATGTTTTCAGTTGTGCAGTTTCGTTGATTTTTTTGAACTACCAGATTTACAATGATTCAGAGTTGTGAGGGCTCACAAAACTGTAAGACAACCAAGTTTTTCAAGAACAAACTACAATTTTGTGAGGATCTCGTTCAATTCGCAGTTATATTGATGGTTTTGTGACGGACAGATCAGCCAATCAGAGCAATGTAAAGCTTTAATTCATAAACTAAAGCCCACTAAATGGATTATTGTATTGAAATGCATTTGATTTAGTCAAGATTCTAATAAATGCAATGCACTCCACTGTTGTTTGAAGTTGAGCACGATAGATCTCTGTTGAAGGATTTATAAAACCCTCACAAATGTCTAGAAATGAGATCACATTTTGCTGTCATATCATTATATCTGAGTGTCATTTATTTATCTCTGATTAGTCAATTTTTACGTCACAAGATCATCACATAATCGCGAGTTGCCCGTGAAAAACGAAATCCTCATAAAATTGTTTCACATTTGTAGATTAGATGGATGGTATTCGTTTGTTTTGAAGGCAGAATGTGAGTATTGAAGAACATTTTTCATTTTCCATCCTTATTCTGTTAAATACCATTATTTTAAAATACGAAAACCATGCTCTGCTACCATTTCAAAAATAATGGGAAAACATGTAAAGAATTATGTGTACAACTAAGTATTCTTGAATTTGTTGTTGAACTGATTGTAAAAAATTAATGATAATTATTGTATCTTAACGATGATGTTTTGTGTCCCTTCCCTCCGCCCGCATAATTAATTTTGAACTCCGCTTCTCAGATGATGAATATTCACCCTATCTCTACGAATCTTGTTCTCGCTCAATCTACCATGAGTTGATGGTCTATAATAGCTTGCGTTTCTTAGACATTATTGCACAGAAAATCAAGGATCAGATTAACAAATCTGAACTGAAATTAAAATCAAAACTAAGCTGAAAAATGGTTTCAGTTGCGCAGCACCATTGACTTTTTCAGCTGGATGGTTGAAATTTATTATACAGATTTATTGGATGTATTGAATGCTGAATGTATGTACCGAAGGACTTTTTCATTTTCCATCCTTATTCTGTTGAACACTATTAAAAAAGTAAAAACCATACTCTGCTACCATTTCAAAAATAATGAATAAAAAACACCTAAATAATCATGCGTAAGACTAAGTAGTGTTGAGTTTATTGTTAAAGTAATAGGAAATAATGATAAATATTGTATCTTCACCGCAATTTTTTGCCAACCCCCCCTTCCTCTCACATATATATAAAATTCTGAACTTTGCATCTCCATCAATGAGTATTCCTATCTCTGGGGGTAGTATTTTAACAGGGTACAGTAACTACAGGTATGCTAGGTTGCCATATTGTTCTACAATAGCCAAATAAATACATTGATGTTTTACAAATATATTATGGTCATTTTCACTATTGATTTTTTCAATAAAAAGCAGAACTCTCAAAACTCACCCTTTATCAGATACACGAAGGTTGTATTATTCAATAAATGGAATCAATTGTATTGAAAAATAAATTAATTATTTCCTGTTCTGAATTCTATACTCACTTTATTGTTTTCACAGAAAAGATAAATTCTCGAGAAGTAGAGGTACGCCTTAACATCTTTGTGTGAAAACTTCATTGCCTTATTGAAATTGTTTGTTAATTATTTTATTTTATTAAAAAATAAAAAATACGAATTTTTCATTTCAAAAATTCTCAATTTTTTTCACAACTCTTTCTACCAACGATGCCTGTTTCAATTCACGCTAAAAAAAAAAGGAAGAAAAGGGGGAGGAAAAAAACAATAATATTGTTTTATTCGTAGTAAGGTAATTTATACTATACTTTAGGTGCGATTTAAATAAAAACTACGAGTATAACATGGTTTCCTCGCAGCCTGTATGTATTTTTTTTCTAGTTTATTGTACGATAAGTTTCATTTTTATTCGATGTGTACGAGCGAGATGTACGCAATGACCTTTTCCGTTACTTTTTTATTCTTATATTTACATAACGTAGTCCATTTGGAAAAATTCATCTGTATACGGTTTTATTTGGTTGAAAAATTCACTGACGTATCGATACGATTCCTTTCATCGAGTATAAGTTATCCATTGTGCGAACTTGCTTATATGTAATTACAAAAGGTTTCGTCGAATAAAAGCGGCAATTTTGAGGGCGATGATGCGATGGGTTGGATGATGAAAAAAAAAAAAAAAAAAAGCATGTAAGCGACGTTTCGAATCTTTTTTAGGTGCCATTTATTCACGTACATATAAGCCTACGAGTAACAAAGTGATATTCAGCAGTACGTTGAGAGGATATGCAAGTGACGTCGATATACTGTACAGAATGAGCTAGTCCTGATGTCGCCTGTAAGGTATCTACATATGCTATTACATCACAGGTGTAGGGTACATATTAGGTTTACTTTCAAAGAAATCATTTTAAAGATTCTTTGATATAAAAAGTTGCAAGATATGGTCTACGCAATGGAAAACAGTTTTAGGGTATTTTGCTAACATGTATGCATCTGATTAGTTATCAAACTGTTAAACAAGTTGTATTATTAGTATTTTATTTTGTATACGATGAGGCATTGTACCTATAATCATGCTGCTTTTGAGAGATAGATGTATCAATTCTTGTTTCAATAATTTTAACTTGTATGACGTATACGATGGAAATTTTAGTATTGAATTTTATACATTGAAAATGGGGGGGAAAAAAATGAAAATACAACCACGCATACGATATGAAAAATATGCAGCATCCAGTATCATCAAGAGATTGTTTACAATAGAGTCAATCTTTCGTATCGTCTTATGTATGTGAAAAGCCCCTTAAGTATAGAAAATGAAAAATCCTTCATACATCTATCCGAAAAGAAATAATTTGAAAATAAGGAAAAAATTTTCGACTCGAGACTTATGCTGTACACTACATACATGAGATGAGCTGATGATGTCTCGTGAGAGTTAAACGTCGTCTCTGTGAGTAAAATCGTTGCATATTTTGCTTTCAACATGATGCGAATTTTAATTTACGTCTGTCGTATTTTATTTTTCTTTATTTAGATTGTTTTCGTGTACTTTACTATGATGTATTTACTTAATTTAAAGGTAGATTTAAATTCGTATAGCTATTCTATATACCTACTCGTAAATTTAGTCATACAGCTATTAGCATCGTATAATTTTTCGTCTGATAGATTAACAGTATACTTGCGCCAGTGCGACTTGGGATATTCGCATAAATTATAAAATCGTCTCGAAAAAGTAATTTTATTAAGAAAAACGTCCATTTTGCGAGTTTAATTTCTCTTTTTCATGTCGTAATGTAGGGTGCGACATAGGTGTAGGTACTAGATAGCTATGTAAACCCGTATTTCGCCATTTTTTTAACATTATGGAAATTCGTCGAGGTTGGCGAATTCATAAATTTTAAGAGGTTTTTTTTTTTCATATCTACGAGTTGAAAATCCTTTTCGTGTTTGTGCTGGTAGGTTCGAAAATTTTTCACGAAAATATGATCTCGTCTGAAAATGATTAAATGAAGCTTGATACTTGTATTTGTTTATGGCAATTTATCGTGATCAAATATCAACTCGGTATTAAATGTATGAAACAATATGAAATGGAAAAATATTGTTTTATTTTGACGACTTTTTGTTTATGGGTGAATATTTCGACCTTGGTGTCATCGGTGTGGTCTGCCTATTTCTGTAATATTTTTATTTGCTCAAGGAAAGAGATGGGGAGTAAAATAACCGCAATACTTTCTCTGTCTTTTGATCAAGTTTACCAGATATGCAGGGTGTTTTGTCTCCATAGTATTACCTTTGTACCACACATACAGCAACTCAACCTAGACCCATGTATAATGCGGGAATTTAAACATCGTATTGGGAAAGTAGAGGTGAAAAAGCACTTGTGTATCCATTTTTTTTGCATCTTACTCCTACCTCCTCTCAATATTCAATTAAAGTAAACTCCCTAAGACTAGTATTTTTTTAATTTTTAACCTGATTTTTTACGTCACATTTTCAATGAAAACCAGGCTATTGAAGTCAATTGATCTACGACGGATGAAGGGAGGGGGAATATCAACAAAATCCGTTTTAGGGCCTTAGAAGACCATTACGACCATTTTCTATCTTGTCAGATATTTATTTTTAGTTTATTTTTTCCCCCGAAGGCTGAAATCATTTATTTTTTGCTCAGTACTGCCCAAAATCGCTCCAATTTGGTCAATCGGCTCAGTTTGGCGGCAGATTAGGTATATATGAGTAGGGACGACTTTAGGTTCAAATTCAGTTATACTCAAATTTGGGGGAGGGGATGCTGAGGAGGTCAAACCCGCAAAAATTGTTTCTTTTTGAGCGAATCGATAGAGAATCTGAAGTTGTATGACGTACCCAAAAATCAGCCTGCTAAGTCAATTAGGAGGGAGGATATGGGGTTTTTCCCCTTTTTGACCTTGAAAAAGAGCTTGTAGATATACTACGATCGTTTGCAAGGGAAGAGGCACGCAGGCGGAAAGAGTAGCGAGATACTAACCTGTCTGTTGTGTAGCCTCGTACAAAAATGCCAAGTATACGCCCATACCTGAAGGCCCGTGCGTATACCAATCTATCCGTACCAATGGCCCATCCGGATCTATCGTACAAACCTGGCTCGCACGTACCAAAAAGGTCCGCACATATCAGAAGGATACGTATGTACCTAAGAGGAATCTAGCCCGCACGTACCAAGAGGCCCACACGTACCTAATTGGTACCTCGAAGTTTCATTCTTCACCTGCCTCCCCCCCCCAATCCTCATCCATGGAAAATATTGAATACCTCTCGATTTATAAAATTTTCATACATTTTCCTCATTGATAATTGTGTTCTTTTTGAAATGCGTCCTGAACGAGGGGAGGAGGGGGTTTACAATGGTGATAGGGATTGAAAGCTGTTAAATTTCGAATATATATGTATTCCGTTAGTGATTCTGAACAACCTTTATCCTATCGATGGTGGTCGTATATCAGTTATTTTCATGTAAAATAAAAATATTCGTTTTTTTGGGTCTTTTTGACAGACATTTTGTAAAATTGGAGGTGAAGAAGTGGTCAAATCGAAATTTCGCGCATAACTCGAAATATTTCTGACACTTCAAGCTACAAATTTTACTTGAAATATTTTTCGATTCTGGTCATACGCGAGGAGATAGGGGCGTTCCTCAGAAAGGGGGATGGATCCTCGATGCAGCGAAGGTTGGAAAA
Source organism: Ferrisia virgata (assembly GCA_900060175.1). NCBI lineage: Eukaryota > Metazoa > Arthropoda > Insecta > Hemiptera > Pseudococcidae > Ferrisia > Ferrisia virgata. Next base: position 13,452 of record FIZR01001842.1, read on the forward strand.
ACAGCCACCCGAGCTAAATTTCTTCTTTGTACGGCTGGCTGAGAACATTAATCAATCATAAAATTGCTTTTAACATTCAGATCGCACAGCAGCTTATTTTCGTCCGTTAGCGACTATATTACTAATAGCAGAACCAGCTAAAATAATAAAGTCGAAAATAAAATCCATTGGAAGCAAAATAATACGAAAGATGGTGGACGAAAAAAATTTCAACGTAAATTTAGAATTCATAATGGTCATCTCATTTCAGAATAAAGAAAATGTAGGTACCTAGTAAAACAAATATTATATTCCTTTTGATACTACGAGACGTATTCGTTGGTTTCGTTGGTTATATTTATATTCTATGATAATAAATAATTCCGAAACCAATGGTCGAGTAAAATTTTAAATTTTTCGTCGTAAAAATCAAAATTTATAATTCGCGTCGTCGTTGTCATTTCCCGAAATAAAGCACGTAATAAATTATTCGCTAACTTCGAATGAAAATAATAACTATATAAACATCAAGTAAGGTAATTAAACTTCTATAGAAAGAAGAATATCACGATAAGGATGCCAAGACTGTAAGACATTGCACTATTGTTTTTTTATTTTGCTCTCTACCTCTTCTGTATTTGTATGCTATACAAAGATTATATTAACGAAATTAAAATCAGTATGCCTGGAATGGAGATTAAAATCGCGCGATTATTCGATTCAACAAAATATTTGAATTAACTGACTGGCTGCTTTTGCTCGAGAGTAATTTCGTCGAGATGAATAGACAGATGATATAACTTTTGACAATACATACAATAAGTAGGTATGCCATGCCTACTGTCAAAAGGCCTCAAAATTCAAAGCAGATTCCTTTTGAAAGCCAAACCTCATAATTTCAAATGCTTTGTGTGTTTAATACATAAGAAAAACTGTTATTCGCCCGGTGGATCGTTATACCCATTAAATTTCTTATATATTTAAAAGCAACAATACGAAATACAATAAGTACATTGTAAGCAGTTTTTACCAACTCTCTTTCGTTTTCATTTTTTTTTTTTCATTTTTACGGCTTTTTGAGCATTTGAAGTTTGTGTTATCATTTTTCTGCACCAGTGTCTATCTTAAGAATGTACCTACTACCGTTCTGGACGTACGCGACGTATATCTAAGAAAAATAATGAATTTAAGAAAAAAAGAATATGAAAAAAGCGGAAAGAATTAAATCAATTCGTAACGAACAAAATAAACGAAAAAAGTAATTACATTTAAATAGACTTTGATGAGAACAATTCCTGTTTCATTTTCTTGACACTATCATTTAGTAACTATTCGAGGGATATCTAAATTACCAAAAAAAAAAATAAAATTAAACGTAAAAAGAGTTTTCATCAAATCATCAGAATGATTCAAGTCGTAGCAGTAAAGATTGGAAACAAGGAGCAGAAATACAACTTTTCCAAAGTATACCTATTTAAGGTATATGTATAGCTATTTGGTTGCATAGGCAGGTATTAAAGGCAGCAAGTTGGTTAATCTCCCCTCCCCTTCCCAAAATTTTTTTTCAAGTTTGACCAAAAATGCTTTGCCGAAAATTATGTTAAAATGATTTAAATGGCATACAAATAAATCAAATAATGAAAATATTCGTTTCAAATACAACAAGGACTATACAATTTTGATTTATGGGCACCAAAACACTAAGCATATGTTGAAAATTTCATAAACATTGATTACAAAATTGACATTGGGATTAAATCAGCTAAAAAAAACTTCATTTTTTTTCACAAAACTGAAACTTTGTTAAATATAATTTTTTGTTCATTGAATACCTTAATTTTTCAAAATTTCTCACTTGTTTTTTCCCCTTAGGCATTCATGTATGATCAGGCCCGGCGAGAGGGGGGGGGGGCAAAAGGGGCAAAATGCCCCGGGCCTCAACTGTTTTCAAAGGCCCCGCAAATTCGCAAAAAAAATGAAATAAAAAATAAAATAAATAAAATAATAAGCATTCTTCATTTTTGGGATCTCTCACTGTTCGACTTGTTAATTTGGCTCTACTTTCGATTGAAAATCGATTAGCTCCTATGTTAAATTACGACGACATAATTAA
>FIZR01001845.1:0-21352 GCA_900060175.1 Ferrisia virgata
AAAAAAAAAAAAAAAAAAAAAAAAAAAAAAAAAAAAAAAAAAAAAAAAAAGTACACGTACTACATACACCAACTATAACTGTGCTCGTGTTTTGTACGACGACGAGACCAGACGGTACATCACGTATACACAATTTCATACTCGTCGTCATTTTTATTTTCATTTTCAGCTCGCTTTATGCATTGGCGAAGAAGACGAGAGAGAGAAATAACGATGAAAAATGAAAAAGAAAAAAATTCCTCGACTTTACGTATGTATACGTCTACGTATACAACGTCATTTCATTACAAAACGTGGCTCCGTTATGATTATGGTACATGTACAGTTTTTGTATGCACTTTACTTGCAAAATCTTTACGACTAAAGGGCTCGCAAAATATTCGCCATATAGTCATCTTCGTCTTCGTGTTGGTCGGTGCGGCGATGAAATGAGAGCCGCCTCCACTTGTACCAATTACTGATTCGTATACACATGCTTCATACAGTACACGTACAAGTATAACATAAGTACTTAGACTTTATGTACAGAGTTTCTTCGTTCAGGTCAAATCTTTGAGAATTTCGTAGCAGGTCAAAAAATATATCGTATGTATCAGCGTAGTTGGTTTCCATTTTCAAATTCTTCGCGAATTAATGTTTATGTATATGCAGTTAGGAAGGTATATACCTAATGTATCGTGTATGGATTTTTTTTTATTCGTTGTAGAATGTTCATATGATCTTCAATTATTTTTCAAATCAAAATGATTATAACCAGGCCCGGCCCGTAGCTGGAGTAGTTTTAGAGAGGAGATGAATGACATCTCAGTCGGAGCAATAAAAAACAAGACAAATTAAATGACTCCCTGCTTTAAAAAAATTTATCTCAGCTACCCTAATGACACTGATGTGCTGAAAAATGCAAGAAATTTTGAATTTTTCTCACCAATTTATAGGCTTTATTCAGAAAAATAAAGTCAGATGATTTTTAAATTTCTGAACAAATCGATCGTTTAATTCATGAATGTAAAACCGATTAAATCGAAAAAAATTGAATATTTAACATTCCATTCATTCGTAATGAAATCGATCATTTGGACCCAATCCATTAAATTCATCGTATTTTTTCACTTAAACGATTTTGAAGATATGAGATATTTTGTTTAATTCACTCAAATCATCTTGGTGGGAAGAAAGTCGATTATCACCTTGATATAAATCTACATCGACTCATTTGACTTGTTTCAGTGAAAGGGGAAGAAGAAGAGTACACTGAATACAGAGGTGACCGAATTTATGGATACAGATAATCAGGAAATGAAATGATCGTGAGACACTGGGATAGCTTTTTAGCCTGATTTTGCATGTTATATCGTCAATTAAAACCAGGCTATTATAGTCTGTCGATCAACGACGGTGGGGGCGGGAGGGGGATAGCAGCAAAATCCGTTTTGCTATCCTAAAAGACCACTAAGACAATTTTTAACGAGGTCAGATATTTATTTTTATTTTTTTCTCTGAACATTAAAACCAATTACTCTGCTCGATACTGACCAAAATCGCTTCTATTCGATTAATTGGCTCAGTTTGGAGGCGTATTAGATACATATGAGTGGGGATACGCTTGGGACAAAATTCGGTTTTGCCCCCCATTTTGGGAGAGGGGGATGCTGGGGTTCAAAAACGCAAAAATTGCCCCTTCTTTAAACCAATTGACACAGAATCAAAAGGCGTATAACATATCCAAAAATCAACCTTCTAGATCAATCAGGAAGGGAGATATGAGGGGTTTCTCCCTTTTTGACCTTAAAAAGGGCTGTTCCTCCCCTGCCCCCCACCTAAATCAGCTAGGAAATTGAAATTGGGTATGTACATTTAGTAGGGACTCTAGATATGCCTTTTAGGTGTCTCGACTTTTCAGCTCCATTGCAACCCTCACAGCCCCGGGATGTGATTTTTGGGTCAGGTTTTTTCATTTTTTTCATTTTTTGAGTTTGTTCCTCATAACTTCGCTCTAAATTAAGCTTGAAACTTGGTACATTCAGTAGAGACCCTAGATGTGCTTTTCGGAAGTTTCTACTTTTCAGCCCATTTCACCCCACCCCGCCCCCACCCTATTGTGGTTTTTTGATCGTTTTCCCTTATTTTTGGAGCTTGTTCCTCCCATAACTCCCCTCCAAATTGTGCTAGGAGCTTGAAATTAGGTGTGTACATTCAGTAGTGACCCTAGTTGTGCCTTTTGGGGGTCTCGACTTTTCAGCCCCCTTGCACCCCTACCCTCTCCACAAATCCGAAAAAATGTTTTTGGGTGATTTTTTGAATTTGTTCCACGCATATCTCTTCTCCGAATTGAGTCAAGAAGTTGAAATTTGGTAGGTAGATTTAGAAAGGGTCCTGGGTGTAAATTTTGGATATTTCAACCTCATTTCCATTGAATACACCCCCTCCCCAATCCAACCAGTCATAGTGCTTTTTATAGGTGATTTTTTTTTTATTTTTTGAATTTGTTCCACAAGTATTTTCCCTCCAAATTAAGTTGTGAAGTTAGATTTTGGTATGCAGATTTAGTAAGACTCCTAAATGTGCTTTTTGGAGGTTTTAAATTTTTCAATCCCATAGATGCCTGTCACGGTCCCGAAAAAGTAATTTCTTTGGTAGTTGTTGCCTGGTTTTCGATGTTGTTCCACGTCTATCTCCCCTGCAGATTGAGCTGCCAGTTTGAAATTTATTGATAAAGAAAAAGCATCGCGGAGTGAGTTCTTTTTTTGTTCTTTTAGCGTAATTTTAAGAAGATACTTATTTGGTATTAAAAATCATCTATAAGAGAGAATAGGTATGTAGTTTGGGGTACTCCCTTATTTCTTATGGATTATTAATTCTCCTCGAGTAATTAGTAAAATCAGAAGATCTTCTGTCTTGTTTACATCTCTTATTCTTCAAGGAAAATTCAATTTCCTCTCAAGACCCAATCCCTTTATTCTAATATTCTAACAAAGATTACATCTTTCGCTATCTACTCATTTATTATTATAGTCCGAACCAACACGAAAAAAAAAACAGGCTACCCTGAAGTATCGAAAATCTGACATTCGCCAATTTTCTATATATTACGGTTTATTTCACAAAATCGGAGTCAAAAAAAAATAATGATAATAAATCACTCCGCAAGTCAGGCTCAAGGCTAAAATCATTAACTCGAAAAAGAAAATTTGAAATTCATTGGTTGGTTGTAGTAGTAGTACAAGTACTTGTAACCACATCGGGGAAAAATACCATCTTTATGCGACGTAATCCTAAGCTACATACATATAAATGATTCGGTGAGACTGACGGAAGTTAGGGGTAAAAAACCGACAACTAGGCGCTGGTACACCATCAATAATTCCATTTAATGTAACGCCAACTCTTCGGGCTATTTTAAATATAGAATAATCGATTACACAGTAATTTTTTTTTTCATTCACAAAATACGTAACACCGATGAATATAGCAAATAGCGGTAGATATACGTCGTGTCGGTTCGAATCAACTTCCATATGATAAACATAACATATTATACGTCGGTACGTATATCTAATATTACTTATTTTTCCAGCAGCAATATGTCTTTTCGGTTCAAATTAAAATACATGTAAGTTAGGTAGGTAGGGAGAGGTACGTATGATACATATGATTGTAATCAATTTCTAGCTCTCAAGTAGAAAAATATTTTTAAAACGAAGCTTTTTTATACTGGTATAATTTCATCACATTTTTAATTATGTAGCATACATAAAAAAAAAATATGATAATTCACATCACATACGGTTGATATTAATACAAGAAGGTTCGTTTTATACCAAAACAACCCAAAAAGGAATTTGGATCTTTCGATTTCGCTTTAAGTTTTTTTGTGAGTACCTCTCGGTGATCTAGTAACAAAAATCACCGTCAATTCGGCCTTAATCCTACATGGAGGGGAGGGAGATGGTTCTTATAATTTTCGAATAATACAAGAAGGTTTGTTTCATATCAAAACAACCCAAAAAGTACCACAGTCTTTCGATTACACTGAAAATTTTTTTGAGAGTTCCTATCGATGGAGGGGAGGGGGGAGGAGGGGTGACCTTCTGGTTTTGAATAATCGCAATTTTCTGTCAAACAGCTCAACGTTGAATGGATCATATTTCAAGATTCATTAGACTCAGGATAAATCTGTTCGCGCGATTTCGTTGTTAATTCATGGCAGATTCAAAATTGATGTTCAAAATTTTGAAAGATCAAATTTGAATTTTTTAAATGAAAGCTCGACTTTCCATGATGAGTATGGTGGTTGAAAGCTACCATTTGAAAATCTGAGAAGAGGGCAGCACAAAAAGTATTAATTTTGATCAAAATTTTAAAAAATAGCATTGAAAAGCGATGATTTTTAGCCTGATTTTCGTGACATATTACAATAATGAGAATTGAAGCATTGCAGGTGGGAAGGGTTCAATGGGGCTATAAAGTCGAACCCCCCAGAAGGCACATCAAGGGTCCCTACAGACAAGTCATACTTAGTATAAACATCCTAGCCCAATTTGGAGGGCATTTATGCGAGGAACAAACTCTAATATTTAGAAAAATCAACTAGAAAACCACATATTTGAGGCTGTGAGGGGGTGTAATGGAGCTGAAAAGTCTAGACCACTAAAAAGCATGATGTATATACTTAATTTCAATTTCGTATCTCACTTTGAAAGGGAGCTATGAGAGGAACAAACTCAAAAAATAAAGAAAAACAATTGAAAACCACCTTTTTTGAGGCTGTGAGAGGGTAAAATGTAGCTGAAAAGTTGAACCCTCAAGCACATTTAGGACTCTAACTCAATGTACATACCGAATTTCAACTGCTTAGCTCAATTAAGTGGAACGATAGGGAAGTAACAGCCCTTTTTCAGGATTAAAAATGGGAAAACCCCCATATCTCCTCTCCAAATTGACTTAAAAGGTTGATTTTTGGATATTTTTTACAAATTTTTATTTTTTATCAATTGGTTTAAAAATGGGTAATTTTTTCATTTTTGACCCCCTGAACCCCCTCCCCCAAAATGAGCCAAAACTGAATTTTGTTCCAAGCGTACCCCCCCCCCCGATATATCTAATACGCCGAAAAACTGAGCCGACTGACCGAATTGGAGCGATTTTGGCCGGTATCGAGAGGAGTAAATGATTTTAACGTTCGGGAGGAAAAATCGTCTTAATGGTCTTCTAGGACCCCAAAACGGATTTTTTTGACATTCCTCCTTCATTTGCCGTTGATTGATGGACCGTAATAGCCTGGTTTTTATTGACAATATGGCATAGAAAATCAGGCTAAAAATGGTAAAAGAAAAATAACATACAGATTTCTACCAATTCGAGGACGCTGAGTTTGGTTATGGGCTTATTTTGTCCCCCCCCCCCTACCCCGAATACAGTCCAAGTTCAAGAAAAATTGAAAAAATAAATTGACGTATCGATTGTTACTAATTTAAGGTCGCTGAGTACGAATATTTACTCATTTTTTGGGTCTGTCAGCCAAGTGCCCCTCTAGCCACCTGAGAAATGGAAAAATACTAGAAAACGATTAAAATGACGCGATGTGGCGTATCGATTGTTACTAATTCGTCACCGCTGAGATCGAATATAAACTTACTTTCTTGATCTGACTCTCTCGTGTTCCAAATTGACCTTCAAATTATCAAAAATTTGAAAAATGTGGGTATGGAAGAGTCGGATTGAGAAATTAGGTTGATATTCAATCTCAGCGGTGCTGAATTAGTATAATAATTAATTGACTACACGTCATTTTAACAATTTTCGAGTATGTTTCCATTTTTCAGATGGCTAGGACGGCACTCGGGGGACGGATCCAAAAAATAAGCGAATATTTATGCTCAGAAACCTCAAATCAATAACAATCGATATGTGTATTCATTCTTTCAATTTTTTGAATTTTAACCACATTGAGGTGCTTTTTGAGGGTGTTTAGAAGAGTAAGATAAAAAAAATAAGCCAGTAATCAAAGTCAGTGTTCTCGAATTAGTAGAAATTCATATGTCACTTCACTTTAACCATTTTTTTGAATTTTGATCAAAATTAAAAACCCCTGTGCAGCCCAATGATGTTGAGATCACATTTTGAAAATTAATTAGTTAAAACTAGCATAAAAAGTTCTATTCGTGGCAATTTTTTCAGATTTTTAAATGGTAGCTTTAACCATTGTACTCATCATGAAAAGTTGAGCTTTTTTTTTAAAGTTCAAATTTTCAGTTTTCAAAATTTTGAATATCAATTTTGAATCTCCATTAAATTACTAATAATACCATGCAAACGGATTTATCTTAAGTTTAACCGATTTCGAAATATGAGCTGTCTAAGTTTAGCTGTTTGATAAAATATTGCGATTATTTGAAAATCATGAAGCCCTCTGCCCCCACGAAGGGTTAAGGCCAAAATAACGGTTATTTTTTCCACTATACCGCGGAGAGAAACTCACAAAAAAAAATTGAACAAAATCGAAAGACCCGAGTTACTTTTTGGGTCATTTTGACATGGAATGAGCCAAAAACATTATAAAAAAAAATAATTTCATACCATCCGAAATACTAAAACGAATCACAAGGGCGAATCTCGAAAGAAATGAGCATATTGCACGAAAGCTATAAACTTATTTGGCAATTGGTAAACGTTGCATTAAAAAAAATCACACGACAGATTTCAATATTATACGAGTAAGTATACGAAGTTTTAATGAACTTTTAAAAGTACCCACAACGTTAGGTAAGGGCAACATTTTGGTATCCACCATGCAGCCAATTTAATCACTACCTATTTTTATTTTCGCGCGAGAAAATGACACGTGGTGCACGCGTCGACTAATATACGTGGGGCTAAGCACTTATTCTATAGTTATCCCATTGTCCAAGGTATGCACATAAAAATCAACGATGCGTGATCGAAACATTGCCAGTATTATACGAGCTCGTATCACGATAGAGATGAAAAATTAATCGCGTTTCCCAGTTAATTGAAATACGTTAACCGAGTGAAAATAAAAACTGCCGTCATTTTTCAATCACCGTAAGTATACTTACAGTAGGCGAGCCAATGACAACCGGAGTAAAAGTAAATGACGTAAGGTTAGTTGGACCAAAATCTCGAAATGTTTTCATTTCGTAACACTCTCTAAGCAGATAAAAACCAATGTCAAGAGCGAGGTTACAAATTGGCCTACAGAAACGAGCACATACATACATATTTTCGCGTAGGCCATTTATAGGACAACAGAATGTCGATTTATAACTTTTTAATGCGTCATCATTCTCTCTTACAAACATTCTACAACGTGACAAAATCTACGTACAACATTTAGATGTACACCATGAACCCCGAATCAGACAATTGTTAGAAAATATCGATAATAATTTACCGGTATACATTTTTACAACAGGGTAAAGTGAACTATAAAATTACATCAAATTTCAGTTGCATAATCCACGAGGAAAAGTTTTCGAAACGAACAATACATAAACTATATCGTTTCCTCTTTTTAATCAACATTTTATAACATGATTAGTTTACCTCAGTTGGAATCTATTGCCAGTTATATAAATTGACGTACATCAATAAAAATAAATTTCTAAATATTTGCTACCTACGTAATCATCGTCATGATGGCGATTGGTATCGAAAAATTCCAGAGAAGCAGATTTTTTGGCGGTATAACAAGAATTTCAAAAGATACGTACATATATTTAGTAACTTGTATAGTTTGTGATTAAATCTGTAAATGAAAGTCTGTACTCGTCGTGTAGAATCGTTCAACATTGATCCATCGTCGTAATTATGGCAGTAAATCAATTATTCTTCGATAAAATGATTCAATACCGAGAATCGTAAAAATCAGTTTTCAATTTTTTTTCCTTCGCAGTTATCAGGGGAGAAATGAAATAAACAACAACACCGTAATTTCATCAAATGACCTCGTTTTTCCTCACAAGTGAGCCACTGGAAGTTGCTGGGTGCGATTTGAATAAAGCCTAGATAAGAAACAGCTTACTAAACTTACGTACCAAAGAGCCTTTCCTAAAAAGGGTCAAAAACGGTACGTGACCCCAAAATCGATCAAAATTAAGTAAAAATGTTATTTATGGTCTAAAAACATCCCAAAAAAATTTGATCCCCTACATCCACTCCTTCTTGAATTATCACCCCCTTTCGCGAAACAAATGCCCGAATTTCAAACTCACAATATCTCTGGAAGGGTGAGGGGGGTAACAAATTTTGTAATTTTCATAGATAATACATTTTGCTCAGCACTGTAAATGATAATTTTTTGAAAATTTTCGGCTCAAATTTCCCTAATTTTTTTAATATTGTGAGCTACGTGTGCATTTTTAAATTATTTGTAGGAAAATTTTCTGCAATAAAATATGGATTTGAACTCAAAAGTTACGAATTTCGGAAAATTGTGCTTTCATCTATCAAATAGTCCATTTTTACGAACTGTTCTTTAGCACTGGAAAAGTCCAAAATTTTCTAAAGGCTACGAAACGTCTCGAAATCGCTTTCAATCGATTTAGGAGGTTGAAAGTAGGGTAAGTACCAAATTTCAGTTTTTTTCGTTGATCAGATCTAATTTTCATGATTTACAGGACGATGAGATAATTTTGAAATTGGAAAAATTTGCCGAAATTCGAGAAATACACTTCAGAACTGTAAATTTTGAAAATGGAGTTCTTTTAATACGTAATTTCAATTTATTCGTGTATTGCCTCGAAATTTTGCTTTGATTTGGGATACCTTCCTTACTAATATTATGAAAAATTAGTGAAAAATGTGATTTTTTTTGAGCATGTTGCACTCAATCTTGGAATCCCAAAAAAAAATATGTGAAAGATGACCACAAAACAAAGGAAATAAAAAATTTCCAATCATGAATCTCTCCCAATTTTTTTTTAAATTTTTTTGGAAAATTTAAACAAAAAAAAATTGGAAAATGTGAATCTAAAGTTTTCAAAAAATTCTCATTCGTAGTACTCAGCAAGATGTAAAATAATCTGTAAATATTTCAAAATTTATTATCATTCCCTTCCAGAGATATCGCGTGTTGAAATTTCGACATTTGGGGGGCTATAACTCTGGAAGGGAGGGGGAGGGGAGGGTGTAGAGGTAAAAAATTTTCTTAGGGTGTTTTCAGCCCATAAGTAACATTTTAGCTCAATTTTAATTGATTTTGGGTCAGGGGCCATTTTTGACCCTAATTTGGAAACATTCTTTCAACCTGATAGCCCAATTTGGGAGGAGCTATGCGAGGAATTGACTCAAAAAATAAGAAAAATCGATAAACAAAACAACTTTTTTGAGCTTGTCAATGGGTGCAATGAAGCTGAAAAGTCAAAACCCCGAGAGGCACATCCAGGACTACTACTCAGTGTATGTATCAAATTTTAACTTCTCAGCTGAAATTAGAAGGGAGACGGGGGAGAGCATCCTTTTTTCAAGGTCAAAAAAAGGGGAAACTCCTCGTATTTTCCCACCTAATTGACCTAGGAGGCTGATTTCCGAATATGTTATGAAACTTTGAATTGCCTATAGATTGGCTTAAAAACGAACAATTTTTGGAATTTTAGCCCCTTAGCACCCCCTCTACAAAATTTAGGCACAAGTTAATTTTGACCCGCGGTCATTGCCACTCCAGAATATCAAATCCACCGCCAATCTGAGCCTATTCCCTAAATTTGATCAATTTTGATCAGTATCGAGCTGAGCAAATGATTTTTAGTTTCGGGTGAAAAAAATAATAATAATAATATGTGACATGGCTAACAATGGTCGTAATGGTCTTTTACGATCCTAATAACGGGTTTTGTTGATATCCCACCGATGCCCATTTATGCGAATAAAAAATAAAATTTTAGAATATTCGACAATATGGGCAGGGAGGGAATTACTGAGGAGTAAATTTCTAATCAATCCAAAATCAATGTTAATCAACCCTTTTGGATGTTTCGATTTTCTGTACAGGCAATTTCATTTTATTTTTTTATGTTCTCAGCAAAATGTACAATGTTCATTCATCTTAGTTACTTTGAAGTTGTTTTTCATCTTTTTATCACTTTTCAGGGAATCAAAAAAAATGAAGAATCACTTCCAAAGGATTAATAGGTCAACTGCATACATCCATTTTGAAAAAAAAATCAAATAGGCAAGTTTTAGCCCTTCTTAACGTGACATTTTTTGAGTCCCCATACCCTCTCCCACCTGCACTCATGACACCTTTTCTAGTAATTAATACATTATTTTCTTTTTTATTACTTAGAGTTTTCTCAAGAACACGTTTTGAGCATTTTAAAACATATCTGATTTTTACTTGGTTTTCCTGATCGTACTAGAAAAACTCAAATTTGGCCACTACTTATGATGAATTGACGAGAGACTAAAAGTGCACTTAAGGCACTACAGATCAAAATTTAGCCAAGTATACAGAATTAGAGTTAAGGTAAAGCAGATAGGAGGGTGGAACTGAAAGAAAAACTCGCTTCAATCATTTTGCTTTTGGATAAGTCATTTTGGAGACCTATGCAAAGGTAAACAAAATGTATAGATAAAAGACATGTACAACAATGCGAAATAAGGACAAGCTAAAATAGCCGAACTTATTTTATAACGATTCACTCTTTCCTGAACATTATTAACTTTAAGACTTCTATGTAACAATCCATTTCTGTGAAAAAATCGCGTATAAAGCAGCAAAAAAAAAATAATAATAAAACAAACAATACAATTGATAACTCGTTAATCTTCAACAATAACGCGAAGTTTTATTTTTCATTAATTTTGCAAAGAACTTCAATTTACAACTCAAAGTATGAGACATGTTTTCGACCATATTATTATCTCAAATAGCTCAAACAGTATTTAAAAGAGGTGTTAATACGATATGAAGTTAATGTAAACAGACGTCATCGTAATGGAAGTTTTATTAATCAACGCGAAGAAAAAAAAAACGAATATTAAGTATTACTTGCTGACAAATTCAAGTGTAGGTAGGTGTATTTGAAAATAAATGGTAGGTATGTAGGTATAACTAGGGATAAATTGTCTACCTACATTTTATATGATATATTGTATAACTCCATAGAGGTGGAATTAAATTCCGGCTAATAATTCTTTTCATTAAAATCAATATACGAAATGGTTCGGGAATGAAAATCCGAATCTTTAGAGTCTCAAAGTCGCGTTATGTCTACAGCAGGATCCATGATATTCGATTTAAATATGAAGTTTCAGTATACTCAGTTAATAGATGAAAGGAGCCAAAGCATCAGTTTTACGACGATGATCCTTCAATCTATCATCGAATCAATACCAGCATTCGAATTTGATTAATATAAAGCTAAACAATGAATTCATTCAGCTATAATTTTAGACTCGCCAAAAAAATAACCAAAGTGGAATTCTTGAGCCAATAAATAATTCTAAAATTCGTAATTGAAAATAAAATAAAACCAACGCAATTTTATAAAATCGGTGTCAACGTAAAAAGCTCACATGTAGAAAGATTGAAAGACAGTGGCCTGGTGTCATGTCGATTTTACTGACACGTTTTAGAAATGAGAAAAAATCGGCACGCGTTCTCTTCAAGTGAAAAAAAAATTATAATTATAATAATTGAGTCCATAACACGCGAACTCGACGACACCGACGCCAGATGTATTTTTTTTTTTTTTTTTTTTTTTTTTTTTTTTGAGAAAATCACTCAACACGTTACGCTCAGCTGATTTCGTCTATACCAAAGAATAGCAGCATTTATGATTCGAGAGTAAGTTTATGTGTAACGTATATGTAATGTACGTATTTATTTATGGTACATCATCGTACGAAGGACGTCACTTCACCGTCGCCAATATCGAAGTTATTTTCCAATATCGGACGATGAGCTTTTTTTTTCTTTTCGGTTGATTTGCGTAGGTGGATTGCGGATAGACGAATATTACGACGCGACGTGGCAATGTACACCGTACACATTATTACGCTCGAGTAAACAAATTTTAATAGACGAGATATTGCATCGCAAAAATATGAAAGCGTGAATATGTAAAAAAATATAGCAGACTTTTAGTTATTACCCAACACCTACGATATTTTTATAGCCTCCCTAATAAAGTATATCAATCGATTGATAGAAAGGGGAGTGGCAAACAGAGCACAGCCTAAGCATTAAATTCGTTTATAAGTTAAACAAGTTTATTTTTACATCAAATAGGTCTCAAATTTTTCATAGATTGATGGTCATTTTTTTTTTATTTTTCAAAAACTAATCGAATTTCAAAGAGAGCATAGCCGGGTAAGAAGGGGTGAGTCGGACTTTGGCTGTGATTTTCATCAAACCATCTAGGGTAAGTTGGTTCTTATGGTCTGAAAATTCGCTGGTGAAAATTTTGCCCCCCCCCCCATAGCGCCCTATATGTCTTTGAATACGAGATTTTGGCTTAAAAATTTCTATATTTTACAATTCTTAGCCGAATTTTTTTAAAACTTGCACGGATGATGGACCATATCAACGTTCATTCTTGGAAATTTTTTCCAATTTTTTTGATCATTTTTCCATCACGAAACACGCTTTTCTAAATTTCAACTCAAATATCTACCTGTTGTTTCAGACTTGGAACAACAAAAAAAAAAAATATACATAATGTGGTAGACCCATATCTATGATATACTTTTTTTCGAAGTTTGTTTTATGGTAGGAAACCTTCAAAAATGCGGACAACCATTCTTTATATTCATATTGCGAGCTTAAAATAGTAATTTTCACTCGAATAATTTTGTCTTTTAAAATACACGTTCAATTGGACTGATTTATGTTCGATTGTCGTCATTTTTATCAAAAGCTACAAAGCAGGTTAAAGAGGACGATTTATGCTTGGGTCGTAGAAATCAATTTTTTCAATAGGCTATTATAAAAGACGATTTTTAAGTGTATTTTTGATTTTTTATCTCGTCACCTTAGTAGGGGCGGGAAATAAAAAATGCACTTTCGGGGGGATTTTTACATTAATTTTCTTTCTCCGCGAATTTTCGAACGATTTTTTTTTCAATGAAAACGTTAAGAGGCCTCGTAAGCCTCCATTTCAGAGCTAGAAATTTGAAAAAAAATTTCAAGATATTAGGAGTATTTTACACCGCTTATATTTTTTTCAAATTTTTTGGAGTGGTGGCCACCTTACAGTCCTCAAAAATAGGAATTTTTTAGTCAATAATTTAATATTTAACGAACAAAAAAAATTGTTGGGTCTACCACTTCAAAAAATTTGAAAAAAATATGTCAAGTGTAAAATACTTTTAATAACTCGAGAAAAATTTTTCGAGTTTCCAGTCCTAAAATGGAAGCTTACAGGCTTGCTCGAAATTTTCAAACCCCATTTCAATGTCATACTAAAGGTACGAAAAATCTGAAAAAATTCCACAACACTCGCCCTAGGTATCTTCACTTTCATACCAGGTTAGAAAAAAATCGGTCAAAAATTCACGGAGGATAAAAACTAATGAAAAATTGTTACCAAAATGCATTTTCCACTGACCTCGCCCTTGCTCCCCCCCCCCCGTAACGAAATAAAAAATCACGAATACGCTTAAAAATTGCCGTTTACCAGTGCCTAATAAATAGCCTCTTGAAAAAAATTGAATTCTGAAATCTAAGGGTTAATTGACCTTCTCACATTTTTTTTTTTCAAAAATATCGTTGAATGATTACAAGATTTAAAGCACTTGCACAAAAAAACTAATCTTGAATATTACCCCGATCTGGACATTAAGTGCATTTATTTCGCACAAATTTTTGAAAAACGAATTTTTTCCTTAATTTGGGAGAAGCTACTAGTAAAATAATTTTTTCAAAAAAATCAAACAAAAAATTGGAAATTTGAAATTGACTAAAAATTATTGTATAAACAGTCACAATAGTGATAATTTGACCCACTGAACACGAATTTAAGGTTAGTTTTTCATCGATGTTTATAAAGGGTATAATCGGGTAAGGTATAATTTTGGCCCCGCCCCGATTTTCGATCTATTGCCTCCAGATGGTGCACCTTAATGTAAAAAAATTCTGGAAAAAATTTTGAACACCCCCCCCCCCCATTTGGGATTACAGTCATAATTTCAAAATTCAACGGAGTGAATAAAATTTCCTGTTCTTTGGCACAAAGTTATACCTCATAGAGATGTATTTAAGATAATTTTTTCATCAATTTTGGTGCAGTCCCTCTCGTAGTTTTGGACATTTGAAATTTTCAAATGTAAAAAAACCCTGATAGCGATGTTCGACTAAATTTTAAAAATACCCCAAAAACGTTTTTTTTTAACGTAAATTTACCTAACGTATTCATTTTTGGCAAACTCGATTGCGCAAGGGTCGAAAATCTCAAAAAACCGTACTGAAATGTTTAATTGTAGCAGATTTTTCGAATTTTGAGTGTTTTATGCTGGGAAAAAAGACCAAATTAAGAAACTAACGTCGGATTTGTGTTTAGCGAGTCAAAATACCATAAGAAACAGTGTTTTTGCAACAATTTTACTTAAAATCTTAAAATTCATTTTTTTTATCACAAAAAAATTTGAAAAAAATCAGCGAAAAAAGTAAGAAAAAACTGAATTTTGAGACTTTATGTAAAACAATTGCGAAAATGATATTTATCGGTATATTTTGACCCACTAAACACGAATCCGGCGTTAGTCTGAAACAATATGTAGATATTTGGTTTTAAAATTTAGAAATGCACGTTTCATAATGAAAATATAATCGAAAAAAATTGAGAAAATTTCCAAAGAGGGTGGTCCATCATCCATGCAAGTTTGAAAAAATTCAGTTGAGAATTGTAGAAAGTAAAAATTTATAAGCTAAACTCGTATTTCGAATACATTTAGGCCAATATAGGGGGTAAGGGTGAGATAGGGGGGGGTCAAAATTTTCATCAGAGATAGATTCTCCAGACCATAGGGACCAACTTCCGTAAGACAGTTTGAAAATCGCAGCCATGGGGACGAATCGTCCGTTCTTACCAGACTATATGCTCTTTCATGCATAAACTCGAAAGTTGATTGAAATTTTGTAGCAGAATATTAAGAAAGTTGGTGAAGTTCACTTTAGGTGCCATTTAAGAGCAAAGAAGACCACCTATACGTCGATGCACCATACACCAGTCACCAACAGAGATGATGCGGATGGTAAATACAATGAAATCAGCAAAAAAGAAACGAGCCTGAATATCTATTGTGAGATTAACGGGTTCGACGACAAAAAAAAAAGAGTATACTAATTACCGATAGTTCATTACAGTCATCGTTCGTTTAAAACGAACAATACAGGAATGAAAATTGCATTTGTATCGATATACTCGTTTGTACATTTCGCATAAAACGTGCTTCGAATGGTAAAGTGAACCTATATATGTATACAGTCCCATACACATTACGCATAGTGAAATAATCTCACGTATAAAATTAGGCCCCTATTTCTTTATCATTTAAAGCAAAGACTGGACATTTTTCTACCTTTATGTATACCACACATTTAATAGGCCATTATGGTGAAAATCATACATAATATACGAGTAAAATTCATCAAAAAGATTCAGTCATATATACGAATGAAATTTAGTACATCTGAATGAGGTGGATTTGCATTACTACACGTATAAGAAGATAACCCTAACACTATAGGAGAGGATATGCAATACTCGTATATCGTCGCAAATGCAATATTCCTCTCTTTTTTTGATGTCGTGAACTGGGCTTTAAAATGAATGGAATACACACACAATGAGGATAATATCCGAAGAAGGGATGCTGCTATAAATGCATTTACGAGTCGCTCGCACTGCAACCACGAGTACATTCTGCATTCTGCACAACTGCACGTCGATACTGTACCCTAACTTGGGTACTATTATAATTTGCATATATAAGAGGGGTTGGTGTAATAGACGCTGTTACGTTATTGCTTTTCTTTTCCGTTCATTTCATACGCACATAAATATATATTTTTTTTTTTTTTGCTTCGAGTGTACATACGTGTAATTTAACTTGAGACCTTTCAGAAAACTAAACGTTTCCAACTGGTTATACATATCAGATTCGTATACGTATTGTTATTTTTTTTATGCAGAAGGAATTTATTTTCAATGCACAGCGGAGACTCGTATGCTATGACCTCAACTTCTGTTTCTAGCTCGCCTAAAAACGGATAGCACTAAAAAAGCATAGTAGGATAAGAAGGCAATTTGAGCAATAATTTTGAATCCATGAAATGAATTGGGTAGGGGAAGAGTAGCCAGAGGAGGAGCCAGAGAAAGCCCCAAAATATTATGATATTGTACCAGAAACCTTGGCGAAAAAATCGTGTAATAATAACATTTTTTACTCACACACGGAGAGGAGAGAGAGAGAGAGAGAGAGAGAGAGAAAGAGAGAGAGAGAGAGCAATAATAAAAAATGCCTGCATTCCACAAGTCTCAAAAGTACGTATATTTAACCACTTTTACAATTGTTAACTTTTTTAGCCAGATCTTCTACGTCACATTATCAAAGAAAAGCAAGCCATTACAGACTATATTGACGTATGTGTGCCCGAGGAGAGGAGGAGGGGGTCGCAAAATCTGGTTTAGATTCTTAAAAGACTACACAGATTATTTTTCAACACTTTGGATATTTATTTCTTCCATTTATTTTCAAAATTATTTTTCTTCGAAGACTAAAATCACATTGAATACTTGGGTCAAAATTTAATCAAGTCCACATTTGGGGTAGGAGGTGCTGAGGGATAAAAATCACAAAAATTGTTTGTTCATAAACCAATTAATAAAGAATCAACATGAACAAAAATTAGCCTCGTATGTCAAACATTAGAGAAAATATGAAAAGTAAGGTGGCCTAATTTTGACAAATTTTTGAATAATTTTTCCAATAACCCGACGGAAATCTGTTCATTTACGTCTAAAACTTAGATCCCCAAAATTTGAGTTTAAATAAATAATATTAACCTGGCCCTAGAATCCTTATCGAATCACAACCAAAGTAATAGTTTTAGCTTACCGGAATTCTTGTCCATATTTGAGAAATCCCAGTGAATCGCCACCCAAAAGGACCCTCATGGAGGAGGAAGGTACAACTCCCTCAATATAAAACGATTATCACATTGGGTTAAAAATTGTACAGAACTATTCGAGTTGCATATTCAGACATCCAATGAGTATTCAATTCGAGGGGTCCTCGAAGGAGGGCATCACGAGGAATATTTTTGTTATTTCAATATCATTTCCAGGATACGGTACCCCTCCCCATCAATGAATCCTTTCGGGTCAAAATTCACTATGACTACTCCAATTTGGTTATGTATACTCCAAATTTCACTTCCTTGAGGAGAGATCTGGTTGGGAAAGCCTAAAGGTGAACCCCCCCCCCATATTCCCTTCTAATAGACTTGAGAGGAGGATTTTTCAATATCTTATATAATTTTGAATTGTCTGTCGATTGGCTCAAAAAGAAACAATTTTTGCGATTTTAGCTCCTTAGCACTCTCTCTTCCAAATTTTGGCATAACTGAATTTTGACCCGAGGTCAAGCCCACTCGTCAATCTAAGTTTATTTCCCAAATTTGATTGATTTTAGTCGATATCAAGCAGAGCAAATAATTCTGATTTGGTGGTCGAGGGGGAGGGAGGAAGGGAGATTAAAAATGAAAATAAATATCTGAAATGGCCTAAAATGGACTTAATGGTTTTGTAACAACCCAACACAAATTTCGTTGCCCCTCCCCCCTCTTTCGTTTGCAAGTCGATAGCACACGATAACCTGATTTTCAGTGACAATATAACATAGAAAATTAAGCTAAAAATTTTTCCACCCTAATTGGGAGGCTTACTGCTCTTTGACCTTGAAATATGGCGGTTCATCATATACTTTATCCTTCCACAATTCAGCTGAAGGAACTTAAAATTTGACGAGTAAATTTAGTAGATGCCCAAGATGTGATTTGTGGAAGCACGGATTTTTTAGCCTTATTGCATTCTCTTATTTCGCCAAAAATAATGATTATAATTTTCGGTGATGTTGAGTTCAATTACTGCCATTTTTCGAATTTGTACCACTCATATCTCCTCATTAAATTGAGCTAGTTGGTTAAAATTTGGTATAAAGGTTTATTAGGAGTTCTATACGTGCTTTTCGGAGGTTTCGACTTTTTGGCTCCATTGTACCCTCTCTCAGCTCCAAAAAAATGGCTATTTTTATAAAGTTTTTGCCATGTTTTGAGTTTGTACGACTCATATTCTCCCTCGAAGTTGGGTTAAAGAGTCAAAATTTGACAAGTACATAGCTTTAATAGGGGTCACAGACGTGCCTTTGGCTCCAATATCAACAACATCTAATGCCAACCTAAATTCAATATTTTACGAAAATCAGGCTGGAAATGCAACGTATTATGGTCCTCGTTTTTCTAAGCACTCAAAAATATTATTTTTTGTCCCGCTCGGTACTGATAAAAATCGCTCAAACTAAATATGTAGATCTAGACTATTTGTAGTCTTACAAGTGATAGCAGTAGAGATGATTTTTGGTGAAAATTCAACCATCTACAAAATTTGGACAAATAAAAGAGGATTTTGTAATTCGCAAACTTTGTTCATTTTAAAACCAATCGATGGAGAATGAAAATTTAAACAGCACATCCAAAAATTAGCCATCTCGAAAAACTGGCAGTGGAGAGAGTTTTTTGTAAGTTTTCTTTGTAAAAAAGCTGATGGATCTGAGAGGCGGAATTTTACGATAAGTCAGATAGAAAATCGAAAACCATTAGAATTAGAAAACACAAGAAAACAATAAAATAAACATAACATTTCATTTAAGCCCTGATACTAGACTTTTTATATTTTTAGTTTTTTTTCACAACATTCCTTTCAACCTTTTTCAAAAAATCAACTAGGCCGGAAAATTCACAATTCAATAGTGAAGATATGTACATCAGCTATCATATGAACAGAAAAGTCTGTTACTTTAGGCTCAAATGACTCAGTAAAGCTAAAAAAAATTACTAAAAAAAATTTCACCAAAATACTAACTTTTTATTGTTTTACTTTTGCAAAATTTCAGTTCAGTAATATGAGGTAATATTTATGATAATAACGCAATAAAAAATTATGGTCGAAGTTTCATGAAAACAAAAATGCCCATGATACACGAAGCCTGTACAACACGAGTCTCCTTCACTTGGTGACCCCCCACCTTTCTTCCTTCATCATCGGGGAAAACAATTTTTTACATGTTTCCATTGGTCGAAAAAATAAGATACAATGTTTAAAATTAAAAGGCGAATATTTCTAATTTTTTTTACAAAATTTTAATTATTTTACAAAACCCTCTCTTCTTTCTTCACTTTCATATAACTAGCAAAATACTAGAACAGCATTCATTATCAGATTAAAAATCGATCGTATCGTTAAGTAAAGCGAGAGAAAAGATTCAAAAAGTGAAACTTTCAGTTATCGTTAAAAATTTTCCTGTAGCATAATTAAAAGTAAAATTAACACCTTAGGGAAAAAAAAATCAAAAATTCATATCAACTCACCTTTCTTGTCTACCGTAACTATGTACAGTTGTGTTATTCATTTGCGTAGGACTAGACATAACGAGTTGTTCGTAAACTACAAGATCTTCGGAATTGGTAAGATTGTCCGGCGCCGAAAGCACGTACTTTTTTTCTGTCGACTCGAAAAAACTCACTCGAACTTTACTCGATGGTACTTTAACCCCCTCACATCTGTAATGTAAACAAACAAACAAAACGTATTTTAGCATAAGTTACACCATCACATAAACACATTTTATTTGTAGAAGAAAAAAAAAATTCAGAAGAAAGAAACGAAAAATATTCTAACATTATCATTTTTCGACGTTTTTTTTTACGTAGGTATGTAAATTTACAAAAAATTGTAGTAAAAAAAAATCCTTCGACACTACAATACGAACTTAATTTACACGCTCGAACCGATTAAAGTACTAAATGTCTTGACGAATTTCAAAACCACAATCATTGAAACCGTATAGATAACACTTTGTTTACTTTAACAATGAAAAATTCAAGTTGACGTTAATTTTAGCACTTAAAGCAAGCTCGATAGATATAGAAAAAAAAAACTTAATTGCCCTTGTACTACTGCTACATCAAGTAACGAATAAATTAATGCTATTTAAGAACTTCAACCTATATTTTCCTACACACATGTTAAGCACGTAGATAGAAATTTACCATCGGAAAGACCTCCACTACATACACGTGTGATTGTAAACCTAACACCCAAATACGAGAGTAGGTATTGTGCACAATATTCAACAACCATCAGACATAAATGCGATAATAATTACACATTTTATGCTAGTCTGACGTATCTTATCCTTATTTAGTTTTATGGCAATTTTTTTTTTTCAAAGTAAAGAAAAAAAAATATACTATAAAAACAATTACAACGCTACGAACGTATGTGAAACGGATGCGAGTTGAAGTACTAAAATTTACATGCAAAAAATTTCGTTACATGAACATATAATTGCTTCATATACGTCGTATTTACCAAAATGATACGGCTGTATGCTTATTCATCGTGTCAGCTTTGCGCCAAAATCTTGAAATTTGTTCAAAGTGTTTATCACTTTGTAGTCTGTACACCGTGCAGTGTTGAGCAAATAAGTATATTATATTTATTACACAGCTTATAGTTTTGGTATTTTACGAGTAATGTAGAGAAGGCGTACACAGAAGGCCGAATTTTCGAACTTGAAATTTCTCTCTATCATCAACTTATTGGAATATTGGCATCTCAACGACCAAAGTATGGGTCAACAAGTCAGTGTAGGTACAAAAGTTTATGACTGAAGGGATATAAATTTTGCAGACATTCTAGATTTAGAGGTCGAAATGTATATTCGTATAGCTGACATCAAAACCACCGATGTACTAAAAATTCCCTCGCGGTATGATGGTCGTAAAAAAAAAAAAAAAAAATGGATGAAAACGTAAAATTTAACGAGTTTGGTATTTTAGAAAAAAAAAATTATGACAGTTTCGTTCAAATTCGTTAAATTTTCTAGTTAATTGCAGAAAAAATTGACAATGATTAATGGAGGCTTCATTAATGCAGCGCGAATTTAAACCAACAATAAGCTCATTATCTAGGTGTGGGTGTTTTCGTCCAGAAATGTCAACTGAGATGGGTCGATTTTTATCATCATCAGAATTATACGTTATACTTTTTTTTTTTTTTTTTTTTTCGGAAAATGTTCGTGAATTTGTTTTGAAACACGTTTTGAAAAT
>FIZR01001847.1:0-11594 GCA_900060175.1 Ferrisia virgata
ACTACAGATAAAAGTGGTTTTTATTTCACCACTTGAGATAATACTCGTTTTCATCTGTAGTTTTGTTTCGTTCACTTCTCTCTATACTACAATATTGAAGTTCGATAATTTTTTATGTTTTTTAGCCTTATTTTCTATGTCATATTGTTAATGAAAACCAGGCTATTACAATCTATCGACCAACAGCAGGTGAGGGGAATATCAACAAAATCTGTTTTGAAGTCTTATAAGACCATTGAGATTATTTTTAGGCATGCCGGATATTTATTTTTATTTTCATTATTTTAATTTTTTACCCCCCCCCCCCGAACATTAAAATTATTTACTCCGATCAATATCGACCAAAATCGCTTAAATTTGGTCAATCAGCTCAGTTTGGCGGTGGATTAGATATATATGAGCGGGGATGAACTTCAGATAAAATTCAGTTATGCTCCAAATTGGGGGAGAGGGTGCTGAAGAGCCAAAAACGAGAAAATTGCCCTTTTTAAAACCAATTGATAGAAAATCAAAAGTTGTATGACATATCTAAAAATCCACCTCCCAAGTCAATCAAGAGGGGAGATATGGGAGTTTTCCCCCTTTTGACCCTGAAAACGAACTGTTCCTCCCCTATCTCTCCACCAAATTGAGCTAGGATGTTTAAATTTGGTATGTACATTCAGTTGGGGCTCTAGGCTTGTTTTTTGGAGGTTCCAACTTTTTAGTCTCATTTCACTCCCTCACAGCCCCAAAAAAGTGGTTTTTTGATCGGGTTTTCTCATTTTTCAAGTTTTTTGAGTTGGTTCCCCCCTTAACTCTCCTCAAAATTGAGCTAGTAACTTGAAATTGCGTATGTATATTTAGTAGAGACACCACATGTGCCTTTTGGCGGTTTAGATTTCTTAGCACCATGAACCCTTCCTACCCGCAATCCTGACTAGGAATTAATTCTAATGATTGAAATATGTCACGTATTTTAGTTGTGTAATGGCATTTAGAATTTTTTTTTCGATTTTAAATTGTAAAAATGACATTTTAAATTTAAAAGATTTTTTAAATTTTTTGCAACGTAAAAATTTAAGATTCCTTGAATCTGATCTGAATTTTTTTTCTGAAAATCTGAGATCTTTTTCAAAAATTTTCAGCTTTTTAACTAAAACGGCTAGAACCTAAATTATTCTAAAAATTAAACTGCATTTTTTGTTTCTCAATTAAGTACTGTGGAATAATAAAATTTCATGTACCCCCGAAGCAACGTTTTCCAATTATCGGATATCGATATCAGTGGTACCAATATTCTTCCCTTTCGATATTTTTGGTATCGATATCCCTCATTTCGATATTTTTGATACCAATTATCGATATTTTGATCAAATCTCGCCATCCCTAGTTTAAAGTTGACCCATAAATAGTTACCCCTGACTCTGGATTGATTTTATGATTTTACGTCGAAATGTTGAGGGAAATTAGTTGACTTTGATTTCTATGATTTCTAGTTGAAATGTTGAGGTGTGACGAAAATTATTTCTTGAGAAACACTGAACATAAGAGTTCAGTTTATCCTGACAATGAAAAAAATATCAGAACTTACATTCTTTCGATGTTTACTCTTAACATTTTTTTTATCATTTAATTATTGTTATTTTTTAATTTCTTTGTTTTTTTTTTATGTTTTAATTTCTTTCAGTATTTTTTAATTTTTTAAAATAATATTTCAACACAAATTATGAAAATTATTCGTACTCATCTTTTATCACGAGTTTTCGATCAAAAACTTGAAATCAAAAATTAAAAACTTTATATCAAAACGTTACTCTGAAACGATACGTTTTCACAAAATAACCCCTGGCATTAAGACGTATTAATGTCAAATAAGGTCACATTTCACTGCGGATATAAATTGCAAAATAATAAACGGGAAAATTCAAGGGCATTTTCGACCTCCAAAAATGACATTTCACTGTGCGCATAGGTCGCTTTGTGCACCCTAACCTATTTTCACCGATGCATTTCTTCAACACGTTCCAGCTTCTAATTTATTAATAGCTTTAAATAAACCGTCTCTAATGCTTTTATGTACAATAACTTCATCTATTTCATCCTTACAGGCTATGCATACCAAGAATAAGACCACGAGCAAGTTAACAATTAGGGCAGACTCAACATTCAACGACAAAGAGCTCTATTGTCGATGTGAAAATGAAAAATTCCCCGAATATTACGTAGAAGATAAGAAAATTCTTCAAGTACATTGTAAGTACATACTACATAGAGCTTGAATATTTTTCATAAATTCTTCCCTATCTCCATTCTTTTCGTCTCAGCTTTAACAAAAAAATTTCGACGAATTTTTTTCATCGTGTTTTTGGTAAATTATTACAGAGGAATTATGAATTTAGAAAGAATATAATCATACCTATTTTTTAGATACCTACCTAATAAGTTAAATGTTCTTCCTGCTATAAATTTTCCTCTCCGCACTAGCACGAGTTCGATTTTAACATCGGCTCTTCGAACTGAGATATTTTCCAGACACATTTATTTTTGTTCATTCGAATAAGAAGGCATACTTCTACCAATAAAATGTAAAAAAAAATTCTGAACTTGAAAATAAACCTTGAACTGTGCAAAAAATTACGAAAATTTTCAAATATTTCAAAATTCTGGTATTATAACGAAATATTGGATTTTATTCTCGATTCGGTTTAAATTGAATTCTTCGATTGATATTGATAGCAAAAATAATGTAACTTAAGAAAAACGAATACTATTTCGAAAGTATACGTTTTTATGAAAATTAAGATCAACAAGAAATTGTAATTTCAATGAAATTCATAAAATTTATTCCGCCGAATTATTTTTCCATTCAACGCCACTAAGAGATGGTTGATTATTTCTATTTATTATTGTTGGCGTATTACTTTCGGTGTATGATTCTTGAAAAAACAAACAAAAAAAAAACGTTTTTAACAATTTAAGTAGGAGAAAAATGAAATAAAAAATTGAGAAAAATAACAGAAACGAAGTTGGTGTTTGTATCCTGATAACAAAAATAGGTGTCTAAGAAAAGATGTTGAAATTGCGAGGAATAGTGCAGTAGAAATAACAATACACCCGGGCAAAATGGTTAGGGAAGTTTTTTTTTGGCTCATTTTACTCGCGAATGTGCGTTATCAAATGTATCGAAAATCCACAAAAATCCTTCTGTGAAATCTTCCCTTTTTGAATGCTTTCTGTGTAGTCCCCAACCCCGAAGGTAACTTTCTCGTCAAAATTGCGAGCGACGTATCAAAAAGCATTAAAATTTTATGCTGATTACAAATATTCCACTTGAAATATCGACATTTCTCTAAAACCCATGATTTTTGGCACCCAAAGTTCGAAAATGAACATTCACATGGTTTACCAAAATTGCATTTTTCTCTAAAAATTGAGATGTTAAATTGAAAAAAATCATGTCAAGTACACAATAATATTTCCAATTTTTTAAAAATCAAAAATATTTTTTTTTTTCAAATTTTCAACATTATAAATAAGAACATTAATTTTAATTTATTTCTATAAGTTCTGCAACTGGTTTAAAAAACAGTTTTGAGGGGGAGAGATGTGAAAAAGGCTGGAGTGTGAAAGAGAATTTATCCTCATATTCGAATTTAGCGCGAAATTTTAACCCATTTCAATAGGCTACATGGCTAGTTCAAACAAATATCAATTTGGAGGGAGGTTTGTGGAAGAGGGTGGGGGCAGAAAAAAATCCATTCATATTTTCGAATTCTGCGCAAAATTTTAACCCATTTTAATAGGTCGCACGATTAATTTTGAAACAAAAAACGTCAGGTTGGAATTTGAGTAATACCAATAATTACGCAACTTCAAAATTTAATTACCATAAATTTTTCCGGTGAAACTCGATTCACTTTGCGGTTTTAAATGTAAAAAGATTGGGTGCAACAGATTATGATGAAACAAAATGTCTCGCAATCATATTTGAGGAGCTAGAGCTATAAAAATACAAAAATTCTCCAAAAATGTCCAAAAATTGCATTTAGAGGGCCATAAATTCCTGTTGTGCAGGTTCTCATTGGAAAAATAATTTTTTAGCATCATGAGACACTACCCTATCGAACTCCGGTCGAATTTTTTGTCCTCAGACTAGGTCAAAAAATACCACTTTTTGACCTTTCGCCACGCCACGTGCAAGGTGAAACATTTTTTTTGATCATTTTTGGAAATGCGAAAGTAGTACTTACATTTTGAAAAGCAATTTCTTTGCCCTCCAGAAAAAACAGTGCACGAACACTTTTTGGTAGTTGGTCTGCACACTACTATTTTTAGTTTTTAAACTAGAATTTTTTGAAAATAAAAAATTTAAATGGCCTATAGCACAGCTCTTGCAATGTTTTTGATATGCAACTCATGCTACATGAAACTACTTTGTGTTACTCTACTTGTGGTATGAAGGAAGTACCATTAAGACGGAATACCCTGTATTTGAAAAGGAGCTGCAGAACCATTTGAGCTTTTTCCGTGTATTAGTCAGAATAAAAAATTAATTTTCGATCATTTCTTCTTCCAGATCGACCATTTGCGAATATTATTCTACGTTCAGCTTACAATTTTAATAAAGTCAAAGAAGGAGATAATGTTTCGTTAGAGTGTATTATAAATGCAAACCCACCAGTTACCTCCATCAGTTGGTATCTCAATGTAAGTATACACAATCATAACTTATGCACGTATAAATATATTTTCTCTTCATTCGAAGGAGCTTATCATATTTGAAATTTTGTTTTTAATTTAAAAATATTTCTTCGTTGTGATTCTATCAATTATCTACGAATAATACGAATATTATAATGATAAATATTACACCTTGAAGGTGGTATCACTCCATTTCTAAAATTACATACGTATCACTGGAAGGATCACTCCACTCAATTATACTTGTTTACTTGCTTAGCTTCGACACACGATAGAGAAATAACTAAGCATTGTGCGTTATTACGAAATAAAATAATTGAATTCTGTACCTCCATCCACTGCTACTGAGTTTAAATCGTACCTACTCGCATATCCGTATCGTCAGTACTTTCTAATTTCCATCATAAACCATATACTTTAAATTGCAATATGATAATTACACCTTATTTCAACTTCCGAGCACCGTTTGCACCGCAGCGCAATACCCACTTCGCCGAATCAAAAGCGCAATTTACAACGCATTAAGACGTCCGACGAGTAATTTACATTCGCGTTAAAATGGCTTTATTTGAAATAAGGAAAAAAACCAACCGAGTCAACAACAAAAAAAAAAAACACCGCTAATAGATAGGTAGCGAATGATCGTGCAACTCGAGCACGCGATTCTTTGACCAATTGACCACCGTCGTCGTCTTATGTACACATTTTGTACTCCGCCACCTCTCAAAAAGTACAACAACTTGAACCACGGGGGTATAAATTCGCAGAATTAATTTCTTCGTGTTTTCCTTTTTATTTTTTCATCGCCCACATTAACTATAACTGCGTAAAAAATGCATTCTAATATAGCCAGATACTATAAACCTCCCCTCTCGCTGGTATTTATTCTTCTTTTAGGTAGTACACTTAATTCATTCGCGACAATAAAGAAATTACCCAGTCCATTAATAAATATACCCTTATCACCTTCTCGTTATGGCTCTAGAGACGCGCTCGACATGCTATACCACGTGTTTAATGATGAAAAATACCGAGGGTTGGAAAGCCACCGAGAGATATGTCCGTAATTCGCAAAAAAAAAAAAAAAAAATACAGAAAAAAAACCAACAACATCGTAATTCTGCAAATTTATGAACGGTAAAATACGAAACTCGAGGGTAATTTTACATTTCAAAGAACATACTTCCCTGTATTATTGCATTATTGCTGTAATAAAATTCTTTTTGTTTTTGTTTTTGTTGTTGTTGGGTTTCTCAAAGAATGACCATGAGCTGCGATAAAAGTTTACTTTTGACCTTTAAGACGAGTTTTTCACACGTTTTTCTCTTCTCTTTTCATATTTTTATTTTGTTTTTTCGAAACAACGACAACGATCAATGGTCAAACGCTCCAAAAGAGGTATTCGCTTATGAAAGGATCAAAGGCCAGGTACCTATACCTAATATCGATGCTGTTATTTTTTTGTCTGTTTTCCCGCGTGATAAAAAATGTATAATTTTTTAACCTTTCGACAATCTGTAGGGTTGAAATTTTATACGGAGCGATTTCATCTCAAAGCATATCACATTATCAAAAAATGACTGAAATTGAATAATTTTATTATTTAATCGTATCTGTATACGCATGTAAATAATTAAGATGGAAGAGAAACTGTTTTTTTTTCTAGTTTGGTTGATCTTAAACTCCATGCTTATTGCGAACCAAATTATTACATGTTTTTACCATGGTATGAACTCAAGAGGTTAAAAAATTATATGTAAGTATACAGAGGGTGTCCTCTAGGGTGGTTGGTTTTTAGATATGTTTTGAAAATCGAAACGTAATAGGGTACAATAGTTGTAAAATTGGTTGAAATAAACAGAGTAAAAATTTTAGCTCCACTGCTTGATTTTTTAAAATTTTTTAATGTTTTCTGTTTTTCATTTTTTTATTTGGTTATCCATGCTAACATTTCAACATAAAATGCAAAGGTCATTCATATTCATCATTCATTGTGAGTTTTTGATCAGAAACTTCAAATCAAAAACGTGACACAAAACATTACTCAACTTGGACATTTTAACATGAAGTCCAAAAATCAGCCATACTCATCTTTCATCGTGAGTTTTATCAAACTACCCCACCCTTAAGACATATCCACGTTGACATTATAAAGTCCAATATTTTCCTCAAATTCGACATTTTAACGTCAAGTCCAAAAATCAGCCATACTCATCTTTTATTGTGAGTTTTATAAAACTGTCCCACACTTAAGACATATCCATGTTAACATTTTAACATTCATCGTCAGGTTTATCGAGCTGTCCTACCCTTAAGACATATCCACGTTGACATTTTAGCATAAAGTCCAATATTTTACTCAACTTAGACATTTTAACATTAAGTTCAAAAATCAGCCATACTCATTTTTAATCGTGAGTTTTATCAAACTATCCCACCCTTAAGACATATCCATGTTATCATTTTAACATTCGTAGTTAGTTTTATCAAACTGTCTCACCCTTAAAACATATCCATGCTAATATTTTAACATGAAGTCCAAAAATCAAAAAAGTTACACTTTTAAAAAAATAATTCTCAGTCCTAAAACATATTCCTGTCAAAATTTAAAAAAATTTAGAGTACCTGTCTCGCAGAATGAGAGATGTATCGAAATTTTTGGATCCCTCTACCGTATGTAACAAATTCTCTAAACAATTTTCATATATTTTTTTTTTTCAGAAAATACCAGAGTAGGTTCACAAAAAAATGATATGTACCTTTTACATGGTCTCAAGAAGCAGGTTCAAAAAGCTGTTTTTGGCAGCATTTTTCGTTATTTATTATTATTTTTTTTTTTTGAAAATATTGGAGTCATTTTACCAGGGTTAAGGGGTTGAAATTTTTACCACACTAATTTAAACCAGTTTTATAATTACTGTGCTCTGAACACGACCTACCTCATTCTAGGAATTACTCATAAGTTCGTATTTACGGCGAACCAAGTATGCAACTCTAGTAACGCGAATGTTTCATTACTGATGAATGAAAGAGATTTTCTTTTCAGCATTGTTGTACTACTCTGGTGGTTGTAATAGCTGCGAAATGGTCTCAAAACAATACGGTAAAAGTTCTGCTCTCTCACTTAATTTTTCCAGTTTCAATGCCACTGACCTCAGGTTTTCAGAACTTTCTCAAAACATCATTGGCCATCTCCAGAGAAATTTTTCTCGTACCACTCTCCTGGCTCAGGATATCGAATTTTTTTTTTCAAAAAAAAAATCGGCATTCACGCGTATTTCAGGAAAAATCAAATAATGGGTCTATCGATATAAATTTTTCCAAAATTTTCCACCTATTGTGGGAGGAGAAATAGACAAAAGAAAACTTTGAATTGCTGCTGCTGCGGACCGCAGGGGGGGGGGGGTGCATAAGTTTTTTTCCATCGAAGTATGCATTTTGAAGAGTATAATTTTAAGAAATTGAAAGGAAAACCATTTGAGTTTTGGACCTTTCTCAGAAACAAAAAATATTCAAAAATGGTATTTTCTCACAAATAATGGCAAATGCGTTAAAAACGAACAGAAGTAAAGTCGTTCAAACACTTCGTTGAAATTTTGGCTAAAAAAAATTGCAGAATTATGGGCATGAGTGCATGCGGGGGGGGGGGTAAAGGGTCACAATACGAACGAAAGATTTAAATGAAAAATAAATGTCGGATTCGCATTCGGCGTGCTTGAATCAATCAAAAAGCACTTCTTTCCTAATTTTCTTACCCACTTTCAGTATGAGAAAAAATTGTAATTTTGTTCAAAAAAGTAAATTTTTCAGGTATAATGGCAATTTTTATAACAATACTCAATAACCATTTATGACGAGAGAGTTTTGAAATTTTGTATATTTACTATAGGTGTCGACATAGAATCGTACGAGAGTCGCACCGAACTTTCGTGGCCCCAAGAGAAACCCCTCCCATAAATTTAGAGCAATACCAAAGATGATGATGTTGGTGTCGTTTTCGCATATCAAACCCCTGTGAATACGCTTATACAGTCAGGTTCATTTTTTGACTCCAATTATGTGTACCTTATTTCGTGCATTGTTACAGGTGTAAAAATTTGATAGTAGCTCTGCGCTGAAACGATTTTCAAAAAATGAAACTTTTTGCATTTCTTTTAATGATTTTTCAAAAAATTGTAGAAAGAATTCCTTTTAAAATACACTCTTCTGAATATATAAGACATCGATTTTAAATGAGAAGATGCAATATTTATAATTTTTAGCCCTCCTCCTACCCCCTCCTCTGAAAATAATTTTTCGGGGACTTTGTAATAAATGCTTTTCGTCAACGATTTCATTTAAAAGGGCATAATTTACCTATTCAAATTTGTCAGAAAGCATGGTTTTTCAATTTTCTGTCTTTTTTAACCATTTATGTAGGATTTCTGAATTGGTAATATCAACGGTACAGGAGAAAACTAACGTTAAATGAAGGAAAGTGACTGTACTTGGCTCATTTCAGTGGGAATTTACTGAAAAATAGATTTTCAATAAAGTTAAAAAATTATTCCAAAATCAGTCAAAAAAACTATGCGTTAAGCAATGTTAAAAAAATCGTATAATATCAATTGATGGAAGGGGGGGGGTGTGTAAAAATGAAAATATTAAGAGTAATCATTTAAAATCGATGTGGGACATTTCGTAAAAAATTTTCTGCGTGACTTTTGACAAAATCATCATTAAAAAAATGTTAAAAATCACTGTAGATAAGCAGCTTGCTCATACGATTTTTTTTTTATCGATACCCGGTTACATTAATTTTAAATTAAGACAACTATCCACCGTTTCACTGAATATCTTGAAGCTTGAGGAGTACTAGAAGCAGGCCCGTGCACAAAGGGGGTTTTGTGGGTCAACGGAAAAATGTGGATTTTCCTGAAAAAATTGAGCTATTAAGTTTAAAAAAATGTATAAATTACTCGAGTATTTTCGAAAATACAGTTTTTGATGATTAAAAATACAATTTTTTCCAAAATTTTCGCACTAGTTTCGCTCGGTCACACGTATTTTTTTCGCATCATATCGAATTTTTGTATTCTCTTACCCTGGCCAGAAGGTGTATCGTCGATTTTAACAATTTGATCAAAGCTGGTAACATCTTATTAAAAAAAAAATGTAAAAAATATTTAATCATTCGGAGTATCTACGGCTGTTATTTTTTAATTACATAGGTTATGTGCCCACATTACGAAGTTATATTTTAAAAATATCAAAAAAAAAAAATTCCTCCCTTTTTTTATCGTTGATTATTAAAAATAAGGTCGAGCGTTTGAATTTCCATTACCCTTATCATCTCATCCGAACTACCCTTGAAATTCGGCGCAGAAGGAAAAACAGTAAAATGAAAACAACCTACGATTCAACAAATACAACAACACACTGTTGACATAAATTTCAAACACCGCCGACGCAATTTTTTATTTAATTTAACAATATTTTTCACGATTTTGAAAACGCGTTTACCCAACTCATTCGGAACCTTTTTATTTTAAACCTCGTGTAAAATTTTCCAAAAAGGATAGAGAGCAAAAGAGACAGCGAAAATACGAAGAAAAACGACCTTTTGAAAAAATTCCTAACAACGTCCTTTAATTCATTTTTTTAATTAAACTAAGTAAATTCTAAAAGATTATAAAATATCTTTCCACTACACACATACTGGAAAAAAATTCGCAGTTGAAATTTTAAGCCTGAAAATTCGACGTAAGTATTTCCAAGTGCAAAATTCTTGCCTGGTAGGAAAAAAAATCCGTTCTTTATGTACGTACTACGTCTCGACCCAATCCTACCAGTACAGTCACGTTACATTGCTTCACATGCAATCTGTAAATTTACTACCGAGAATTTCAGTAAAGAGAAATATTCTAGTAAGGAAGGTGGAAAGAGAGACAGAGATAAAAGGGAAAAAAAACTCGATATCGTGTTACAACATAAGCTCCATTAAAAAGAAACTATACCTAGCGAGCGTAAGAGAAACCCAATTTTTAAATTTTCAAAGATGGTTTTGTTTTTTACTTTCTCATAGCCATAAATCTCGCATAAACGAGGAAATAAATTTATATGAAGTAGCTGCAACGGCGGCAGAATAAAAACCGCTAAGAATAAGAAGCCGGCGAAAAAAAAAACCGGAATAAAAAGTTATTTAACATAATAAAATTATAGAAAAAATTTAATTCAACGAAGGCTCGCAGGCGTGAAATTAAAATTTTTCAAGCGAATTAAAACAACGTTTGTACAAAATATGGTTTTACTTTTCCTTCGTCTAGTTTATACCAGCCCCCCTTTCTTATTCTTCAATCGTCTTCCATTCTTTACTTCTTCTACGTGGGGTGTTTTTTTTTTTTTTTTTTACCATTCTTCTCGTAATCTGCATCTTGCATGTAGCAAGGTGGTGTACATTGGCGTCGCTCTGTATATAATAATACGTGTAATTCATCACGTCGCAACGCGACTAGAATTATTTTACACCGTGTTTTAAAATCGAGTCATATTTTCTTTTCAATTACCTACATTCATCGTGCTTATATAGTATGTAAGCATAAATGATTCTACTGCGGTATTTGGAAATATTTCTTTTTCCTTCTCTCATCAATAGTCTCAGATCCGTAATATAAATTACCTTTTACTCTGTTTGATAGAATGAAACAGAAAGAGAGAAAAAAATCAGGCCAATTCACGTATGAAAAATTCGTTTCGTTTTGTGTACGTTGCGTTACGTTAGCTTTCATGTCGAACTTTTCCTTATACCTTCATTTTATTCACCGCCAAAGTTACCTAGTTTTTTGAAAGATAAAAAATCTTCAATGAAACTAAAGTAAATGAACAAAAAAAAAAAAAAAAAAAAAGAAATAAGGTAAGAAAAAAAAACGAAA
>FIZR01001850.1:0-38905 GCA_900060175.1 Ferrisia virgata
GTTGTTTTACTGTGAAAAAGTGGGAAATCTTCGGCTTTTTTACCAGTGCGTTAGAGTGCGCCAGAAGGTACATTTGTTATCTACTTATATCAACCTTAGATGCTATTGGTTAAAATCGAGACTGAAACTTGCGCAGTTGCGATTTTCACCAATGGCAACTGCCATCGTTGTACTAAAATCTACAAAAAACGATAACGGACGTCCATTTTTTTCCATTTCCCTATACGCAGACGGCCAGACCGATTACTTAGGTACATCTACATAAATGTAATATTATTATACGTATCATCTGCGTGTAAGCGTGCGCGAGTGGATACGAGCAATGCATTTCAAAGTGACTAATGAAAGTTCTGGCGACAGATTAACTACAGCGTATCGCTAGTCAATAATCAGCTACACTTCTGTGCGGTACATATATACACACAGATAGGTAGTAGGTACAGCTAGATGGAGAGGTAGGTAGGTAGGTAGGTAGGTATATGGCGTCACATGTGGAGGTCAATGCGAAAAAGGCTGCTCCTCGCATTACGGTTGGCCGCGAGGCAATACTTGAGATGGCTAAACGATAATCGTTTTTTAACTTCGCACGCGTACCATGAAATGAAATAACAGCGGCGCGCTTCCTGATTATCAACTTTCACTATTAAACCAAACATTGGCATACGGACGCTGCGCCGCGCCGCGCCGAGCCGCGTCGCAATGCTTCGTCTCGATTTGTAAATCGAAATACTAATATTAAAAGTGAATTAGCAATAGGTTCGCTGCGCATGTAGATGGTGCCGTACTACATACGTACGTAAGTAGCCAAGTACAAGTACATAACATACTACTCGTCCATGTACGTGGCATTTACACGATACGCTTATCGATATACGAGTATGTACGTAGCTAGTACAGATAGCTACGTACCTTTTCGTAGAAGACCTACTGCTGGTGCGTATTATCGGGGCGAGGTGGAGGTGTCGCATACGTTTGCGATCTCAACAAACGCTTTCGGCATCGTTTACCCCGAGAGTATTAGCGAGACAGAGAGCATACCGTCGCCGTACAACGAATATGTGTTGACGCTTTTCGCGAATTCAGCAAATACCCACTCACGTACGTGGTTAGTATTGCAGCTACGCACACGTATACCTTTACCTTTACCTTTACCTTTACCTTTACCTACGTATGTAGCTCGGCAAGGTGCAATTAACAGGTATAAAATAAATTAAGGGGCGAAATAATCGAGGTTGCTATTGTGCGTTCGATCGAACGACGCGACGCAGGTAGGTAGGTAGGCTACCTACCTATCTATCTAATCGCTTTCAGTATACGTTCATTAGGTAGAGGTACTTTGGTAAACGACGCGTGATGTAGATACGATAATTTTACGTAATATAGGTACCGCATACCTAAGACGTCGGATCCACGCCGCAGGTGCGCGATGGAAAAAATTGTTCCATTTATGGCTGAAACCGGTCTTTTTCGGAACAACAGGTAGCATAGAATACCCATACTCGTAATAGTGTCGGCAGAGTAAAATACGAGTACTTTATCCGCATGCTTCTGCCATATGTTACGTAATCGACTCGCATCGTCCGCCAGCCAATTTTTATTTTATTTAATTTTATTTCATTTCACGCGACGCGATGCGAGTTCTTCGAAGCTCGTCTTTCGCTACGGCGGCCGCTCTTCGACGATCCGCTTTTCTCGTCAACTTGCTCGCTCACCAAACCAATGACGAATACGGATGTACGCGGTACGTACCAGTATAATGTGACAAGATCGCTCTACCGCCATATTGCGGCTTAAACATTTAAGCATCCCTCTATCATCGTACTTTTTAAAGCGTACGCAGTCCTCCAGTGTGGTACGATGCGTCGCGTGTGCCGCCAAACATGCCAAACGCATAAGCTAACGACGAAATGTCGCGACCATTATTCTTTTTCTCGAGACGAAAAAAAAAAGACATTTCGTTTTCGTCGTTTACTCGTTGCGGCATCGAAAGAAACTGCGAATTTGAGAAAAACAACTCGGACCACTTGAATGTGGCGAGTTGCTCTGTTCATCTTCGTAATGTAAGCCTGGGCCGCCAGCTTCTTCGTATTGTTGAAGAAGAATACCATTCTCCGTCATCGTCATCGTCATCGTCATCGTCATCGTCATCGTCATCGTATACCTCTTGATAAATTGAATTAGGTCGATGCGTATTGCGCTTGTTCCGCGAATAAAACAGGGCTGTAACTCGCGTTCATTTCTGGCTGGCGGCAGATGCGAAAGCAGGAAGTAAACAATTTTGCCGACTAAATTTTTCAAAACCTGAAAAATGTGCGGAATGAATGTCACTTCTTCCGCCGATACCTTTTCATTTTATAATTGAAATATAAGGTAAATTTTTCGAAAAAAATTCGAACCCCCGAATTTGCATTCTTTTTCCAATTTTTCCACACGTTCAATGATGGTTTTACTGGAGGGGGGGGGGGAGCGAGTTTTGGTGATTTTTCCCCGGTGGCCCATTCTTAGGGGTGGCAGATTTTGCGATCTTTATTTCGACATTTTCTAAATATTTACCTAAGTGCGACTCGAAAGATTTTTTTCCAAATAAATAAAAAGGCGCATACGCTGAAAAGACCATTTTTGCCCGCCCCATATATTCGAATTTTCTAAAACATCCTAAGAAATCAAAATCTTCTAATCGCTCCGTTCCGCAGCCGAAGTGTTCCGCTTATTTTGTTTCACGTTAAAATGCGAATGAAAATATTTATGCGTAGAGAGGAGGCTTCTGAAGACTGATGATCCAATGATCCAGCGACTTGCGTGAAAGTAAAAGCACGCCCAAAGGAGAGGATGTATAGCTAATAAAATTTCGCATTAAGAGTTTAAAGGTGCGCTAAAACACCGTTTTGGACCGCTCCCTCCTCCCTTTCGTCACTCTTGATGCCTCGTAACAATTGTGTCCGAAATTCCTTACCAGATAACGAATGTAGCGTAACGTTTTTGCCTTTAATTTTTTTTTTATTCAAATTTTAGCCAACATTTCGCGTGATAGGTGGCAAAAAAGGTAAAACCGTCACCGGTGAACATGTCGCCGGATCGCCGGAATTATGTCGCAAATACATACCCTATTACCTACCTACTTTGCCAGCCACCCAATACCTATAGATGGTAGACGTATTACGTACCACCGTAAGCGCAAATGTTTGCGGTAAATTTGTAGTGTACGCGCATTCAAAGCGAATGCATTACGCGCATGTACTCAGAGGCGTATTTAGGTTTTTTGCGCCCTTAGGCAATCAAATTTGACGCCGTCCCCTCCTGAATTTTTAATAAATTCGCCCTCGTGATTGTTGTTGTTTGTTGATGGTTATCATTATTATTTTGGTTTTGGTTTTGACTTGTTTGATGATATTTTTATAAAATTTTCATTTTTTTTTCGTTCGTCGCCCCAAAAGCGTTGCGCCCAAAAGCACTGCCTATGTTGCCTATTGGTAAATACGCCACTGCATGTACTCGTAGATTATACATTACCATAGCCTGCTAATTTGCCGCTACGCTGTGCATCGTATGGTTTCGTCGTCTCGATATGTACGTACGTACGTACGTCGTAGTAGCCCTAGCTAGCTATGCTCATCAAATACGCAATCGCACCCCACGTAAATCACGTAATTCTAGTTTCTCAAAATGAACGACAGGGCGCGAGACAAACGTTGGCCTTTTTTTGTATTTTTCCAACGACGTTTGATCGCGGTCGTAGTTAATCTGAAAAACCGAAAGTCGTACGGATGACTATAGAAATCTTTCGAAACCTAGCTAAACTTATTTAAATTTTGGCAAAATTGTTAAAAAATGTCGCAAATTGATGAAGATATTGAAATTTTTGCAAAATTTGCAAACGATTGGCTGCAAAATGTAGCAACATCGATGCCGAAACCTCGACAAATGTACCTTTTTTTCCATTCAAAATCCTCGTATAAGCTTCGGACCACTCACTTCCCATTTCCCACGCCTCCTCTACAACGCGTGGCGTGTTAAGGAAAACAATTTTAGCTAGCTCGTGTACAAGCATTTACGGCGACTGTTCGCTTTTCCACGCCGAAGGACTTGGCTTTTCTTCCGCCCTCTGCCGTTCGCCGAGTCAAACACTACGATTACGCATAGGGAAGGACGCGGACTGAATCCACCTCAACGGTTCCTTACGTATCGTTTTCAATGCTGCAAAAATTCTAGTCCACACGCTCTGCAAACTGTTCTCGCTTCGTAGTTTGTTCGTGTATCTACCCTTCACCGACCGTACGCGTACGATCTATACGTACGGTGCGCGCACGAATACCAATAATCGTTGCAATACCCCGTAGCTATATCTATCTACATAGCTGCACTATACCCAGACTACACGGACGTAGTGCCTCCTACAACTACGAGTACACCAGGTACACCCGTTATGCAGTGAGCAGTATCTATACTATATACGTATGTAACACTATACACCACCCACCGTACGTCCATCGCGTCGTGCTACGTGGACAAAATTTAAAAAGAAATTAACAGCAAGTAGCGAAAGTTTTACGCTTAGCGAATTGCTGCCGAAAACACAGCTAACATATCGACGTATCGACGTATCGACGTATCGACGTATCGGTGTCGTCATTGTTGGGTGGGTACGCTCTGCACACCTGCTAACTATGCGGATCTATTTAACAAGTGCCGAGCACGTGGCAAAAGTACCAAGTAGCTAGATGTACCGAGTATTGGGCACAAAAAAACACGCGACTGTTGCGAGTATAGTATAATACGTATATATGTAGCTAGTTAGCTACTAGTCATTTCCAGCTAGCTAAGTAGTAATACGTATGCCGATACTGGCGCATGACGGATGAGTGCTCTGACCAGCGGTATATCGGGTGCGGATGCGTCGCGTCGCGTCGCGTCTCGTATGACTTTTTTGTCGAACCCTTATGAAAACGCGTACTCACCACCTTCTTACATAGAGGATAACACCGAACTGTGCGTAGACATACACTCAGGTTTGGCCAGAGTCTTGGAAAATTGCAACTGCGAGTCTTAACGCTCGAGTCATCACATATGTAGCGACACTAGCGAGTCGTTCACCAGAAAGAACTCATATACTACATATACTCGTACCTAATATGCATAGGTGTATAGGTGTATAGGTACATAGGTACATAGGTATTAGGTACTACGGCAGTAAGTTTATTACGTAGTCGTATCGCGTACGCTTACCTTTCAATCTGCGACGCGACGCGATGCGATGCGATGCATGAAAGTATAAGGTACAGGTTTTACGAGTAGGTAGGTATAGGTATAGGTAGTAAGTAGGTAGTATGTAAAAGCGACTAAGCGTCCATCGTGTAACGTATGCAGCGCGGCTATGACCATGGGATATGGCGATCGCTATTTCTAATCCACCATCTGGTACCTACTAAATGGCGACCGAATTTTTCCCATG
Source organism: Ferrisia virgata (assembly GCA_900060175.1). Classification (NCBI taxonomy): domain Eukaryota; kingdom Metazoa; phylum Arthropoda; class Insecta; order Hemiptera; family Pseudococcidae; genus Ferrisia; species Ferrisia virgata. The sequence continues at coordinate 5,450 of FIZR01001850.1, forward strand.
CCATTAATTATTCGTTCAATGTTTCCAAAGACATTGTGTATGTATTTGTACGTAGAATGCGCGTGTAGATTTTACGAGTAGATAGGTATTTAGGCATATACATACCAAGACTGCAGTAATAGCCGTATTCATTTTCGCTTAATGTTTGTCATATTTTTTAACGGCGAACATAGCCGCGAGCCGCAACCGCGCATGGCGTGGTAACGGGTAGCGGGTAGCGGGTAGCGTACCATTTTTCTCGGCAAACCACGACGACGACGACAACAACAACAACAACAACAACAACAACAACAACAACAACAACAACAATAGTACTCGTAATAATAGGCCTGATAATACCTAGGTGTTTGATGATAAAAGATTAACGCTGCACCGCGCGCTATACGCCGCGCTCGTCCTTTCGTCACCAAATTGATGGCTTGCTAAATATCGGCTCGCGCGCTGCGCTGGGAAAATATCGTGTGAAGAAATCGGGGCCGGCATTTGTGAGAAAATAAGCCGAAGACGCATTCATTCTGTTTTTTATCTATTCTATAGGCCAAACATACCAACTGCCTTCTTCGCTATTATCCGCCATCGCCATCGCCATCGTCATCGCCATCGCCATTGCCGTCGCCAGCGCAGTCGCCAGCGCAGTCGCTAGGTGATTTACGTAGGGGTATATACATATACCGAAAAGCGTGTTGACGTCGAACTCGAAGCAAGCGTACGTAATAACGCGCGTTACGCTTTTGGAGTTTGCTCGTCTATCTATATACGTCGTAGACGTATTTAAAAATGAAAGCTGCGAGTCTTACAAATGAAATACGATGTACATACTTAGCCGCGTCAAGTAGGTATCCATATGTACGTCACGTCGTCGTTCACCGTACGCAGGCAGCTAACCAGCTAACCAGCTAACCAGCTAACTAGCTAGTTAGCTAGTTAGCAATGTAGGTAGAGGCTTAGGCCTACGTACTGGTAGGTACGAGCGGGCGGATACCAATATGTATGGACGTACTCGGCTCAAACGATATCGCTATTATTGTACGTGTGTATCGCTTGTTTCCTCATTTCTGCGATTACCATACGTTACGGTTTTTTCACAAGCCGACTAAATTACCCTACCCTTACAGCCAAACTTTCAGCCGCCAAGCCTCGATGAAAGAGGCAGGAGGTGGGTGAAATACGAGTATAAACGAAAACGAAGTAATTCGACTCCGTACCGCAGCCTCGACATACGAGGTCCGTTCGCAAAGTCGAAAAGTATTCGAGTTTATTTTTTAACTCGTCGACAATTCTCAGGGTACGTAAGGCGAACACGCCAAATGCTTTTCAAGGCAGCAGGCTTTGTCATTCGTGTCGTCGAATACGTCTAGAACGAAGTAGAGTCAAAAAGGTGCGTCGTATTTTCAGTTTTTTCCAAGTCATGAAATGAATTTGACGAGTTGAGTTGCGAGTGGAGTGTAATTTAGTCGAAACTGTTCAAAATTTCGAAACAGTATCGAGTATCGAGTATCGAGTATCGTGTCGAACGAGTTGCCTGGGATGAAAAAAAAAAAAGTACCGAATAACACGTTGGACAGGTAACGCGCGGTTGCCGATAGCGAATCGTGCTACGAGAAGATGGTTTAGCTACGAAAATATTCGCCGCGTCACGGTTGCTGGAATTGAAGTTTCGACGCCAGCGCGTCAATATGTCCAACGTACGCGAGCTTGTCGAATAAAGTGAAAAAAGTGTCGCGGCCAATTCGACCGTCTCGAGTACAGATTTATTCCTGAGAAAGGTGTTGAGACGACTCGCGCTGCGCGTACTCATATCACCGCGACGATTTCGGAAAATGATTTATTCTATTCGCTCGATCCGACATCTCGCGACTCTTAACAACGCGTCCTACAGCGCAAATGCTTTTGAACAGACAAAAGCTTGAGTGAAAAAAAAAAAGCGCAAGTACGAAATGCGACGACGCAACTCGACGGAGCGGCGTCTCAAAACGCGAATGTTTTTGCCATACTTCACAGGGTGTCAGCGCGATGCCCAAAATACGCTGACGAGGTCGAGAGGGACTACTTTAAAGGGGTAGACGGTGTAATTTTGCTCGTACGGACAAAAGTAAACATTTTTTTACTCGGAGAAGTCGGATGTTTTTTGAACAGACCTCGCAGGCATCTAGAGGAGGGATCGTCGCCCGAGGCCCGCTTTACTTTATTCAGCAAAACCGCCACCCTCCCTCCCCTCCTCCCCAAACCGCCAGGCTATTCGGAAAAGTAAAACTAAGGAACAAACGAAACGAGAATTATTTCCAATCACTTGCCATCGACGAGCATAGCTACGATGCGGTACAGCGGTGTATAGTTGTCGTCTACGTGATACAGGTATACGTATACGTAGCGAACGAGCGAGCCAGTGAACTGCACTTGGATGCGGTCAAGTTACACTTTCTTCGTCAAGGCCGACGCGACGGCCTTAAAAAAACTTTTTTCTTTTATTTTTACACGATCGCGCAATCGTCACACTCGGCGATGAAGAAATGTCAAATACTTATAAAATGATTGCGTGAATGCGAACGCCACGCCACGCCAGTTGATACCAGGAACGAGACGAGACGAGACGAGAGGAGAAACGTGACCAGTGATAGGCGCTAGGTACTAAAGGTAGGCGGATATTCGACACACAGGTAGAGAGGTACGTCTACGTAGATGCAGTCTCACCATACCTATGCGATATTCGTATCGGTCGGACATAAAAAAATAACTACCGCACTTCATCTCACACGACGGTACTGGTACTGGTACTGGTACTGGTACTGGTATTGGTATTGGTATAAACGAAAAGTTTCGGTCAACTTGTGTAAGCCAGCGTGAGTTAGCTTGGTAGCTTGGTCGCTTGAAAATGCGAAATTAGCTATTTCGCATTTTCAAGCGACATAGAAGCGCAGATAGCCAGATAGCGATATGTTATCAGGTGAAAAGGCGAGTAGGCTGAGTAGAGGTAGGTAAACGTATCTAGATCTCGCAGCAAAGGGTCAAAGCGAACACAGGCACTACGCGGGTCCACGTCCAGCTGCCCACGCACAACACCCTGCACACGCGTACACTTCGAGATGGACACGGTTAAAAAAAGGAAATCAGTGCCGATGCCGTGTGTGTGTGTGTGTGTGTGTGCGTAGACTTACGTTTACGCGTATTAGCGAAAAAGCGAAACAACTAAACGTCGACATCGTGTACGGTTACGGTTACGGTCGGCGGCGAAAAATCACCAAGTTTCCTCTACCATCGCGTCGTTGTCGTGGTCGTGGTCGTTTTTATAGAGAGCGAATGTGGCAACTAATTATATCATTTCGAGCAAGATGTCATCTCCAAGTACAAAGTGATCGCAGTCGAATAGACGAATATACGTGATTACGTATTTACGTAATCACGTATATGGCAGTACACGCAGTGTGTACCTAATATTTGTTTGCGGATAAATGCCGAGTAAACCGGCGCGGCGCGGCGCGGCGCGGCACCTTTTGCATCGACCAATATTGAAATTAGCTATCAGCGTGAAGCGTGTCTGTCGTTCTGTTCGACGGAATGTTGCATTTCAAGTCCGAAATCGTATATTTCGGGCAGGATCCGAGACGCATCTGAAGGCAAGGCGATAGGTTTTATGCTAGCGCGTACGGATACGGACATCGGGGAAAATGTCGACCTATTCTCACCACTACAACGTACACACGATCACGTTGGAAAGCCTTGGCCCTGCGGTCACACATGATTTTGAGTTAGCTTCTGTTGACAGCGCCAACACTGTTTTATTCTATTCCAGATCGGTACACTAAAGTTGCGCAATGTGGGCACTCGAGTCCGCATGTATCGCGGCGCTTGGTACAAAATTTCGAATTTGGAGTAGGTGCTAGGTATATTGGTAGCGAGCGTAACGCGTCACTCGCTGCCATGTACAACACGCTGCTGCTGGTGAATTCGCGCGGCTCATTTATCGCATAGGTATCCGCCGTATATGGTAAGGTGTAGCGGTGTGCGAATTGTCGCCAAAAGTTGTAAGACGTGTAACGTAAGTACGGTACGGTACGGTACGTTACAGGGTGGGGCGGGGCGGGGCGGTGCGTACATTGGCTTTGGCTAGAGCTAGCTTTAGATTCGGACGAAACTCATAAAACAATGAAAATTGCCAACTTACCGGTAAGGTTAACCGGACCGATTCAGTTGAGTTGACGAAGATGGAACAACAACAGCCACACGTGCAGTGTTACGCGCACACCGAAAATACGAAACGGCTACAGGCTACAACGGCTACAACGGCAACGTGAAAACATGGGTACGGATAGACATTGATATGCGGCGGCGTTTCGACGCTGAAAAGTATTACACTACGTGCGGCGAGAATACGCGTGTCCGACCGAATGCAACCGCGCACACACACACACACACACACACACACACACACAGTATATACGAGTAAGTACAAGTAAGCACGAGTATGTAAGTGTATAACACGCGACACGCTAGCACGATTAATGAAACACCACTGTCAGGTATTAAGTTGTACCATCGTATTGCGATCGTGGTAATCGGTCCAACCGAATTACCATCTCTCAAAGCGCTCCAAGACTGGATGAGCCTGTACCCGGGCGCGTTACGGTTTTGGAACGGAGAACGGGACGAGACGGGACGAGACGGGACGGGACGGGACGACGTACGTACGCTAGACTGTATCTAGGATCTACATCAACCAAGCTACAGCTACAGCTACAGTATACTGTATACGCCAATTTGACGCTGACGAACCAGTTACATGTTGCTCGCGTCTTGGCCTGTTCACTTTTGTAGCTGCCTACTACCTACCTTAACTACATACTTACATATACGTACGTATACTCTGGTATACACCTGCACGTACAATCTACAATATTGTACAACGTAGATAGGTACTTGATAGGGTAGTTGGGTACCATTTGTAGTAGTAGTAGTAGTAGTAGTAGTAGTTACATGGTACCTTACCTATACCACCTATACCACCTATACCTACGACCAACTTGTTTACAATACCCAGACACGGCAGTGCTGGTTGGTTTGGCGACACGCGCACCTACAGCTCTACGTAGCAAACTCGAGTCGCGATCACACCTAATCTTACTCGCTTCCTCGCTAACGTAAGTGTAAACCTTACACTAGGTATCGTACGCTATAAATATGCAAATACGGTACTGTATTCAAGCACAGGCACAGGCACAGGCACAGGCACAGGCACAGGCAGTGAAAGTTGTTACGGATGCGCCAATCGATTAATTAATAGCTGAAGAAACGCGCCGAAAAAAGTTGACATCCATAAGGCATAGTACCAGTGCCTGGGCTACCTGCTATCTGCTACCTGCCACCTGCCACCTGCCACCTGCCACCTAGTACCCAGTACCTACGGCGATATACCAATATTACACGGTACATACGTACGGATCATTCTAACCGAGCGAGACCCCGACATTTTGAATATTTGTACGAAATACGTTAAGCGTTAATACCTCATGTGTAGTCTACCTCCAGCGTAACGTTGGAATTGGCAACATGCCCCTTAGGCTTGATTTACGAATTTACCAGTATACCTACTTATACGAATTACGCGAATGGAAAGTTTGTGCGGTGGGAAGCAGAAGTGAGCTGTACTTTTCTGGTACGAAGGTGTTGCCTGCAGCATCGCGGATATGTGACCATTGTGACATTTGTGACAATACAGGTTTCAAAAGTAAAAAACTGGCGGCAACTGGGTCTCACAAGCTTAGTACTATTATCCAGAATCGTACCGCACCTGTTCGTACCATTGCACGCCTGTATTGTAACGTACATACTACATATACTACAAGTAGTATGTATTATACCTGATCCTGGCCCAGATTTTTTTCAACGGTTCTCCAACCGAATTTATCTTGTATTCATCTATTAAATAACCGATAAAAACAATTTCAGTTTCCTAACCGCATTTATTTCATTTTTTCCCCTTCAACAACCAATTAAAAGTTTCATCAGTTCATTACCCAGAAAAAACCAAGAAGCAATTCCAAAGATGTTGATATTCATTTTTCATCACAATTCAACACCAAAATTTTCACTTTTTCAACAATTTTTAGTAACCCAAATTTTCAACGAACATTCAACGCTAATATTTCCATCTAAAACCGCTCTTACATGAGCATTTGAACCTTGGACTTGTAAAATTAATAATAAAAATTGTAAAATATGAAACTTTAATGGACCCACTTTCGGATAAAATTCAACATTTACCTAAATCAAAGCAAACCAAGTATAAAAAATTAATGGTGAATATTATAGCTCATTTGAGTATTTTATCAAGAATGATAGAAAAAGATATTGAAAATATAGATGTACCAGAAAATGATTTAGAATCTGACGTTGAAATTACTTATTTACCTGATGGTGTTTAAAATTTAAGTGAAATTTTAGTCTAAATTATCTTCAATTAAATCCTCTTGTATTCCCTCATCAGGTTCAGCTTCTGAATCAGGGTCAGAAATAAAATCTTCAGGATCAAAACCATATACAAATGATCTAGACCTAGGTCTATATAAATTATTGAAATAATTTTCTGGGTCTGAATCATTTCCAGAATCATCACTCTCATAATCAGGATCAGGGTCTTCATAAAATTCAAAATCCCTTAATGTTATTGTTGTTTGCAAATTGATAATATTCTAGCTAAAGATTTTGTTTTGAAGTAAAAAATTTAATTTCTCATTGTGTTTTGAAAATTTCAATTTTTTGAAATGTCGGATGTGGTCGCAAAAACATTATATGATGAAGAAAGAAAGAAGGTGGAAACTTTAAATCGCGAAAATGCGAAACTTGAAGCACAGTTGGTAAGTGAATGATCAATTTTCTACTTTCCTTTCAGGTTAAGATATGATTAATATTTTCACGTACTACGTTCATCCATAAAAATTACCAGTTTCTTCTCTCAACACACAATTAACGAAATTGAATATTTTTAGAAAGAACGTGAAAATCTGCATACAGCGGGAAAAATATGGTACATGATGGAAGTGCTGGAAGAGAAGGCAAGACCAACGCATATAAACGAAGAAGTGTGGAAATTTCAAAATTCACGAGAAGAAAGATGGAACGTGATCTTCGCAATCCGAAGAGATGAACTCCATCCGTGGGTGCGGACTTTTTTAGATTGTCTTCAAAACTGTTGTACCACAACAAATCAAAGTTTAATCGAGTCTCAAGAGATTGTGAAAATAATTTTCAATATTTGTGATCAGAAGATTCACACATACTTCCAAAACACGCCTGTAGATATGTCTGTTTTTCATAGCGGAAGAATTAAAAATGCGATTGATTGTTTAAACAATTTGGAATCGGAAATCATGGCGTTTCGTTCCTGATCTACCTCCTCCACACCATGAGTTTTTGGTTTTAATATCGTCTTTTTTATTTTATGTCGAAGAAAAGTCTCTTTTTATTTCACATTTTGTAATTTTTTTTACCTGATTGTTTATTTTAAAGAAGAAATACGGATGTTTATTTAATTTTAGAGGCTGTAATTATTATTTTTATAAAGATTTGTTTCTGTTTTGTTGTAACTTCGTTGAAAAATAAACATTGAAAGGCAACTTTCCATATAATTTCAGGATGTGTAAAAGAGTTTAAATCACGATTGTGAATACCTACCTCTAGAGTTCGTTGAGCGTGAGCCAAAATTTTTTTTAGGAGCAGCTGCGGAGCACCATATAAATAAATAAATGACGTAATGGAAGTCGTTGATATTAACTTGAATAAATAATTAGTTGAAATACTTGAAATATTGTCATTGAATCTTCTGGGTTACCAAAAAATTATTGAAATATTGTATTTGAGTCTTCGTTAAATTTTTTAAAAAAAATCTGGGTTACTAAAAAATTATTGATTAACAACTGTTCGGTTTGACCTTGCTCAACTTGAAATGATGATATTACAGTCAGATGTGTCACAAAGGAATGAAGGTATTAATAAAGATCATAATTACAATATTCTCATTTCTTTATTTTTTCAAAAGTTGTATTTGTGTGTACATCGAAAAGATTGAGGTTCAAACGCTCATGTAAGAGCGGTTTTAGATGGAAATATTAGCGTTGAATCTTCGTTGAAAATTTGGGTTACTAAAAATTGTTGAAAAAGTGAAAATTCTGGTGTTGAATTGTGATGAAAAATGAATATCAACATCTTTGGAATTGTTTCTTGGTTTTTTCTGGGTAATGAACTGATGAAACTTTTAATTGGTTGTTGAAGGGGAAAAAATGAAATAAATACGGTTAGGAAACTGAAATTGTTTTTATCGGTTATTTAATAGATGAATACAAGATAAATTCGGTTGGAGAACCGTTGAAAAAAATCTGGGCCAGGATCAGGTATAATACATACTACTACTACATATATGTAGTATATGTAGTATCGAGGTGCGTGCGAGTTTTGAGATTTTCGAAATTTCACACCGCCGTAGTCGAAATTCCACCGTGATTAGCTTTGAAATACGACGCGATAGTCAGACATAACGCAATTTTACTCGTATTGAATCGGCAATCGTCAGAATATTTCTACCCAAGTTACGGTCGACGACATCGTCGAGTAGATTCCTAACTTCGGCTGCGTTGGAATTGCGAATAACTCGCGTATTTATTAGACCAACGCCGGATTGGCGCGATTACCATTACCGAAAACGTTACCATAGCCGCATTAGGTACGAGATACCTAAAAGTATTTAATAGGATGGGTCGAATTTCGCTTTTTTTTTGTTGGAAATCTGCATGCGGTTGGGTCGCAATAGTTGCGAAATTACTCCTCAAAACGACGTGGTAAAAATTTTTTTTTTTTTTAAATAAAATAATTATACTTATTTTAACACGAAGTGTCCATTGGCGGCATATGTCATCATCATCGTCCCCCTTTTTCAGGGGTTTTCAGAAAGAGTCATTTTTTGCGATTTTTTACAATTTTCTGAAAAACTAAAAGAATTTTTTTGAGAAACACCCCTCTGAAATCGACGTAGGATATCAATTTTACACGATTCGGTGCAATATTTCATTTTCACCCTCAGACCCTTAAAAAAAACTTCATTTTAACAAGAAAATTACGAAAACCTACATCTTTTGAGGCCTTTTGAAAAATCAACTATACCGTGGGGGAGGGGATGGGTGGAACGACGTTTTTCCAAAAAAAAATTTCTTCTTAGTTTTTCAGGAAGTCGTGAACAATCGAAAAAAAGAAATCAGTATAATTATTTCATTTTTAAACAAAAATTTCCAAAACGATTTTTTTTCATTTTTTTTAAATTTTTGAAAATTTTAGAACTTTAAGCGAGCGTTGCGAGTTCATAAAAATTGAATTGGGTGCTGAAATTCTTACCGCACGCTTTTAAGGTAATTTCGCATCTATTGCGATGTGGCCACGTGCGGGATTCCAAAAAATGCAAAATCCGGCCCACGCTGATCGTTTGTCGATGGCGACCTGCGAATAGCAAATCGCCGATAGGTAGGTCTAGGTGTATGTATATGTAGGTACTTTGGTTGCAACTTGTAAGTCATTAAGCAGAAAGCTGAAAAGCTGTGGCGAACGAAGATTTTCTTTAAAAAAAATTACAGAAACTTTTACAAAAACGTTGTTTGCCTGGTCAGCTGATGGGGATGCGATCTTTTCGTTTAAACTGCAGTAATTCTTCCAACTGGTTGCACTGCTTCAAAGCGGCGTCCTTTTGCTTATTCAAACTTTTGATTAATTCATCCTTCTTTTCGATCATTCGTTTTACTCTGAAAACAAATGATAAACGAAATAGCGACGTACTCGATCGCATTACAGGCTACTCGCGCAATCGGCTGGATCGAAAAAAAAAAACAGCAGACGTATCGGTACGTACACTGCGTACCGTGCGTCTGCGTACATAGATATGTAGGTAGAAGTACCTACTTCCACGTATACCTGTATTGTATAGCTGAATATCGCGTAGCGGTAAAAAAAATGTCCGTTCATCAAATAGCAAAATGTTCGATTTACTTGTTATACATTTGAGAAAGTTCGCGTTCATTTTCACTTTTCAGCATTTTAATTTCAGATTCGTACGTGAGCTGAGCTTGGCTTAGTTCGCTTTGTAAAATATGTATTCTGGTAGTTAATTCGGAATTGGCAACGTTTTGCATTTCGCTTTGTTCGGCAGATACACGATCGTATTTCTGTAAAAGTCGTAACATCGATAATTCGATATCAATCACCGTCGTACTTATCACCCTCCCCTACCTAATTACGAACAGTGCCCACCGTGTGGTCAGAGTCCCTTCTCCCACCCCCAACCGTTTTTCACATTAGAAAATTTGATTACCTACGATATCTTTTTGATTTATACGCTCTCGCGTTCTCTCTCTCTCTCTGCCTTCATTCAGGTATCCAAGTTAACGGTCGCCTCGTAAATAAAATAGGTACCCCTCAGGTCCTCGTTCGTGAGAGTAAGCTGGTCAAATTGCTCACCCGAAATTCGTACCTAGTAGATACCTACGCCTTTCTTTTCAAATTCACTACAATAAGCGAAACGTAACATTGATTCTTGCGCACCTACCTCCTTCAAAATAACGTACTCCGTTTGCGATTGATTTAATTGAGCCCTAAATTGCGATACGATATCTTCGTTTTTTTGAATTTCCTCTCGACTTTCGTTCAATTTTCTTTTCAAATTGTCGTTTACTGTTTCTAAATCGTGAATTTCTGCTTCGTATTTTTCTTTAATCCGTCTGCGAATTACATAGTACATACATGTATATACAGGTACAGATACAGGTACCTAGCACCTTCTAGTACGTGGGTAAGGTACCAGCCACTAGGTAGAACTAGAAATTAAATGCTTTACAAACTTACGTACATACGTACAGTCGGCCGCATCGAAAAATAAAACATACCTCGGAGTTTTACCAAGCTCGCACTGACGGTTGACTAGTAATGAGCCCGAAAAATTAAAAATTTCTCGAGAATTCGTCAGCCTTCGAATCAGGATGCTGACCGCCTTTTAGCGCGAAACTTTTCAGCAATTTCGATTGGAATTTTCTTTTATAAGCTAATAGAAAGTTTTTGAACGCGTTGGTGAGGTGAAAATGCCTTTTATTACGCTTTTTTGAATAATGAAAATTGACGATTTTTGCAATCTAGTTACAGCTTTTCAAGCCCCCCAACTCCCTGGTAGGTGGTTGCGAGTGATATCGGTCCGAATGATTAAGATGGAAACTCAATCGCACTTCTTCAACTCTCTGTGATCGAGGTCCTACACCGTAGCTCCGCACTTTCCCTTGCCCTTGAGTTATGGGTTGCCAACTCAAAGCCAGGTTACTAATACGAATTTGGTCAAAATCCCGAGCCACGTTTATTTTTTCGGATTCACCCTAATCTATTTGTACGTAGTCAACTGTCGGAAAGGTTGCCTAACAGATGCTTATCGCGTGCCGAATCCATAATCCATCGTAGAGAAAACTACACGTTCCTAGCTCTAACTACCTACTACCTAGGTATGTGTACCTAGATGTACACTACGCAGATACTTATTCTTACGAATCATCGACTGAGTACCTACTTGATTTTCTGCTCGCTAACCGTTTCTCTCTCTGTATTTTCGCTTTCCAATTTTTGAATGATTAGTTCGATGTGTTTATCTCTGTCTTTTTTGCATTGCTCTTTAATTTTACTTTCTCTATCAGATAGCTCCATCGTCTGATTTTTCATCCAAATTTGCTTTTCGCTTTCGAAATTTTGTTGAATTATTTTAATTTCATCCTGCAACAAACGAACCGAAATGCGAGTCAAAAATAGATAATAAAAGAATTGCCAGCAGGTAAGAAGGCACGTAACTTATGTACAAGTACTATAGCGGTGGCGCAACCAGCGAAAGCCTCGCAACTAATTCCAGCAGTTCGAGTTGTTCTAATTTTCGCGAAAGAACACTCCACGGTTCGCTTTTTGTCCTCCTCCAAGAAATGGGTGGTCGCACGTTTTTCTCAAAAAAATAATAATAAACCGTCACAAATCGTAGCTTAATTTGATTAACATTGACCAAGAAGACACGTAGATTTCATCAGTTTAGTAAACAGGCTACAATTTTGAAAGGAAGCACCTACCTACCTGTGCCTACCTATAGTTGTCCTTTTTGGAGGTGGTAAATTAAATTTACATATCCATATACGTGATTACCTACGCATCTACTGTACCTAGACCTACCAATTTCGTTTCATTTTTTTGAACGGAAAAAACGCGAATACATACGTATTTAGCTATCTATGTACTTAGAACCTACACCTACTCGCTAATGATTGCATACTTGTTGTATTTATCGATGGTATGTAATGTACTTATCGGTTTACTAACTTGATGCTGATTTTTTAAGGCTTCTATTTTTTTCTGCATTTCGATAGATTTTTTTTCCCATTTCCGTTCGTTGTCTTTTTCTTTTATGGCGAGCGCCGCTTCGTTCTGTCGCTCCATGTTCTCTCGTTCGACGTGTACTTCGGCGAGTAAACGTTTTCTTTGTTCTTGATAGCGTTTTTCCAATTCTCCGATTTCATCCGCTAATCTAAAAACGACGAATTTGTTTATTTCAAGCCTCAGAGAATTTGCGACGCGACACGACGCGCTTCAACACTTTACGTATGGTACCTTAGATGTGCCAGCCAAGAAGCGTGTAGATGTGAAGCCTATGCGTGGTATCGTCAAATAGATAGGTAGGTAGGTAGGTAGGTAGGTAGGTACAATAATGTGTCTACTGTACATGCGCACCTCTTCCATCTTCCTCTACTCGTACGGAATACATACGTGCAAAGGGCAAAATAGTTGCACACCATCGGCTGGCGCGTGATACGTACGAGTAAGCTACATACATACATAAGTGGATGTGCGCGTATATGCCGCGTTTCGTCCAATAACACACACGGTCTTACTTTCTTAGATACCTACTTACTTTTGTCTCCATATTTCACGTTCGATGGCCAAAGCTTTCTCCTTTTCAGCCTCTAATTTTTCTTTTTGTACGGCCATTCGACGATTCGCCGCTTCCTCCGTCTCTTCGATTTGCCTTTTATGGAACTTACGAATTTCCGATACTTCTTCTTGATGCGCAGTAGCCATTCTGTTCAATTCCGGCTCCAAGCCTTTTATGGCTAAATCCTATTAAACACGAGTACGTACGGTGGCTAGGTGCAATGCAACCCATACGGTTAATAACGATAAGCCACGAAAGAAGTGCTGTAACCTAGCCAGTAGCCAGTAGCCAGTAGCCAGTAGCCAGTAGCCAGTAGCCAGTAGCCAGTACAGTAGTCAGTCACACTAGTCAACAACCTCTACCTGCACACGTAGCTACTGCTGCTTCGACATGCACCCACCCTACCGTCTGCTTAGGTACGTTCGATTCGGCGTCTGTACCGCGTATTTGCCTAAACGTTGCACTCAAACCGTTTCTACGATCTACGTTGCCGGAACCCAGCATCCACCTACCGGCTATCCATACCCATTCGTGTATACTAGTACGCTGTACGCGCACGTCGGTCTGCGTATCTATTCTGTATTTGTATAAATAGGTGATAGTGTAGCAGCGATTAGAGAGATTGGGTTTAATAACCAACGAACAGCTAGGCCTAAATAAAGCACACGAACACGCTACGTAGTAATCCGCGTAACACTCAAGTAGGTAGGTACTCGTAGTTACACAGGTACTTACTTACATAGGCTATTATAATCAGAGGCAAAGACGGACAAAAAAAAATAAAAATAAAAAAAAATTGAACGACATATTCTCGGCATATTAACGTATTCAATTTCTATACTGAATCAACGATTCCGCATATGCATCGACACAAAAGTCTTCGCAAACTGATCATAATCGTACGCGACTGAAGTATCTCTATCCGAATTCCTACGTTTACATAATTATACGAGTAATTACCCGAATTTTTTGAGTTTTCATTTCCAGCCATCTATCTCTTTCCAGTTTATCGGCGGCAGCTTGCTTTTCAACGCACCTTTTTAGTTCCGCCTTATGATTTTCATCCAAAGCCACCAAAGTAGCCGCGTGTTTCTTCTCCAACTCGGTAACGGTATTTTGCATTTTCTCGTGGATGAATTTTTTCTCCATTTTTAGCTGAGGTCGTGAAAAATAAAAGAGTATTGTTTTGTTTTGTTTTTCCCGCTTCTCTGTGTAGCGCTGAACGAGAGTTGAACTTTCCTACCTGCTCGATGAATTTCAGTTGTTTCTGAATAGAATTTTCAAGCTGTTGCGTTCGTTGTTGATGGGTTTGTTCGACGGTTCGCAGACGAACGTTCAGATTTTGCAGTACGATTTCTCTTTCTTCTAATAATAATTGTAACGACATCGCCTTCTGCGCCAACTCCGTACTTGGTAGTCGCAACAAATCAGATAAACGATTCCAGTTTTTGTCTTCCGAATTGCACGATGAGTATCCATCACTGCGGTGTAAATTAATATGCACCAATTGACATAGGTCGCACACGTACACGGTACACGGTACACAGACCGTATACATATTAGGCCTCTGCATACGGGCATATTGCGGTATAGATAGGTCCGTTTCTGGACACGCTAATACTACTGACCCCGCGATACCCATTTTGACCATAATACGACGGGTCTCGAAACATTATCGCTTCGAAATTTTTAGGAAAATTTTTGTACAATACAGAACAGATTATTTCACACTTGGCCCCTAACTTTCCACTCGTGCAGTTTGTATAATAAATCAAGCCTAAAGGATGTTCCATATTTTAGGTGGGGTAGACCACATCAGCTGCTGACGTTTTATTTTATGCAAAAATATTCAAATCGCCGGATTTCGTATTGCGTGCACCATGTAACGGATCCCGCACGGTTATCACAAGCCATATACGATTGGGTAAAATTGAAAAAAAACACACACACACAAATCCAATTTCCCCCAAACTCACGTAGATGGCCGATTTCGAGTTGAAAACTCGCCACACAAAATTTTGTGACCGCAGCTTAAAGCAGGATGGAGCTATAAGTCCTCAAAAGGGGGACATTTTCGAACAAAAAAAAAATACGGTTTTCGATCATCTTTATCCTCTAAAGACGGTATAGGACTTCAGTCACTGAGCTGAAACAGTGCGATTTGCGTTTCTGCGTCTGCCTGTACTATTGGGCATCTCGATCGCTCGATTCGATACCACTTATAACCGCCTACCAGCGGATTGAAAAATTGCAGATCGTAAAAAACCAACAGTTTTTATTTTTCAAAAAAAAAAAACAAAAAAAAGTACCAATAAAAGGGGTTTTTACCTCACTGATCAGTTCGAGAAATTTTTATATCCTAGAAAAGTGAATTCCAATTGGAATCGCTCAAAAGTTTTGCAATACGGGGCAGTCAGCCTCCCAATTCCCGGGTCGTTGAAATTATTGCCACGATTATCGAGAAAATTTTTACCTCGATGGAAGGTCTTGCGTGCGCGACTGATGAGGATGGCTGCGATAATGGCCAACTGTTTCGTCCTTTTCGATCTTGTCGTTCGCCTTTTCAGCTTCTTCGATCAGCGACCATATGGCTCTGAAAATAAGGTTACTTTTAGTTTTGACGCGTATCTCTCGACAATTAGTTACGATACGTGTCGTACTTGGCCGACGATGATGGCGTACGTCTTCCTACCACCTCGTCGGCTGCTTTCGCATCGTCTGAAATGAGCAACCATTATCGAATAAATAAAGCCGAACGTCGCTCGTCGTCATTTCTAACGCAACGTGTTTTTACACGCAAACATTCACCTTTTCTAATATCTTCTTTCTCGATGTCCTTCAAAATATCCATCATCTCTTCGTACATCGAATTATGCGCTTTCATCTCCGACATTTCCTTGGTTAAAAAATTAAAAGTATCGTTTAGATACAGGTAGGTAGGTACTTGATGTTTTAATTTTACATCTGGTTCGTAAATACATCACACGAGTATAACGCAGTCTAGGTACTTACTGTTATACGCATATACCTATATAATTTTTGTCCACCGCCTGAAAGCCAAGCTCCTCGGATACCCGCAAGCTGGGCAACCAGTTCTGATCGGTACAAGTCCCGGTTTACATTTCTTTTTGAAAAAAAAAGAAAAAAAAATACCCAAAAAAAGGTTACGTTTACCCCGACACCGGTTACATGAAATATGTCAATCAGTTGCAATTTTTTTTGCGCATCGACCATCGACCTACGTGTTTGCAATTTACCATACGCGTAAATGATGCAAAAGTATGCGTGCGTAAAAGCCCCGCGTAAGTGGATATTTATTTTAAAACTTTTTACCGTTTTATTTTCAGTATTGGCTTCGACACCACGCTCATTGTCAGCGCGCATCCACGAGAGCACATCTTCGATTTGCGAACCAGCAGGTTGTTGAGGCGATATCGTCGCGTCTCTGTTATTTTGTGGCGATCTCGCGCCGCTGGCAGTATCCCTCTTGTCGCTCACAAAATTCTGCTCGCAACGTACCGACTGACGCAATCGGGTAGGCGACTTTGTCGACGCGAAATACTTTTCGAAGGATTGATCGTTGCCGTTCCCATCGTCGCCGCTACTACAATGTTTTTCTTCGGCTTTTGTATCGTTCGACTCATCGACGACGACGAAAGAAATTTTTTTCTGTTTCTTGGACGGATTCGCGAAAGACGACGGAAAATTTGACTTTTTAAACGCGCTCGTCCTGGATGGAATCGGTGCTTGGACGAATGACGGCGATACTGCCGCAATTCCAACTTTTTTCTCCCCCTCCTCCTCCTCCTCATCATCATCATCATCACCATCATCATCATCATCATCATCATCCTCATCCTCCTGTTCATCCTCTTGATCGTGCTCCTTCTCCAATTTGCCATCCTCTTTCTTCTTCTTCTTCTTCTTCTTCTTATTCTTATTCTTCTTGTTTTTATTCGTCTCCGTCTTCGTCCTCGTTTTCTCCTCTTTATCCTTAATTCTATTCTGTTTGCCTTTTTCGTCGTTCTGATCGATCGATTTTTTGCCACGTCCCTCTTGTATTACGATCGCGTTATTACGTGCGGTACGATCGCTAGTTGCGAGCTCGGGCGACCAAATAATTCGGGTTTTCGATGTCATCTCGCGACAGCGGTCATTGCTCGTGGACCGCGTTCTATCGATCACGTCACTGGCAGCGTTATCGTCGAAACGAGTTGTTTGAATTCGAGACGGCGACGGCGACGGCGACGCGATTTTATGTTTTGATCGCGACGCTTTCTTGGTGCTTTTGTTCGCGGCTCTTGTATCGTCGTGGCCCGACAGCTTTCTGGTGAAGACATTCTTCCTGTGTACTTGATATCTGTACTCGCAAGTCTTGTAATTGCGCTCCTTATACGAGAGCAACTCGACATTGCCGTCGTCGTCGTCGTCGTCGTTTTCGTCGTCCTCCAAACAGGAATCGTCTGGCTGGCTGCCGCGGTCGTGACTGCTGGCCGTGTTCGGGAACCATCTTTGAAATTTCAAAGCGATGATTTCGTCGAAAGCCTCCTTCTCGGCGGCGCTTCTTAGGTTCTCATCGCCGTCTTCGACTAGACCGCGCATTTCTACCTCGCTCCGGTCGGCATGGCATTTCGCGTCGGTGAACGGTGGCAAAGGCGGCTTTGACCGCAAACCAGGCTCCAGATTATTCGCGCACGCCGCTTTTTCGTATCCTTCTTCGTTCTGTTTGTTTTCCGAGTACCCGTTCAAGATGTTATCGTAAACATTTTCCGACAGCTCGCAACGTTCACCCAAATCTGTCGACGAATTAGCAAAATCGCCGAACCATTATTAAAAAAAAAAAACAACCCTGCAACCCTACAACCCTCGTCTACCATACGCTAGCCAGTCGCTTCTTGCTTACCCGCTTCTCCTCTTTTTGTTACTTCTCTGCTTCGACCACGAGCAGATATGGCGATTGCACTGCGATAATCTTCTGAAAAATTCTGCCTTCTCATGTATCTTATATTGTCGGCTGAAAGCGGCCTGTTGTTGTGCAGAAGATGCTCATGCTGCTCGCCGTTCTGCAATTGTACACATGTACGCGTGTAAATTAGATCACGTGTAGCCCGTATATACATATATTATTTTATACGTAGATCGCACCTGCTGAAATCCAAAAGCCGACACGGACCTTCTGATCGGATAGTTTCTGTGAGTCGAAGACCAAGCAGAAGTAGTGTGAATAACGGGCATCGGACGCGGCGACAGATTTATCTGCCATATATGTACGTATAAATTATAATTTTGTCACGTAATTTTATCATCGTACGTGCGGTGCGGTGCGGTGCGTGCTTCTTACTCGTACATGCGTAACGCATATAAAATGCGTATTGCGTACCTACGTACTAGACGTAGCTCTAGCTACGGCTACGTCTAGTCTGTATACTACCCATACCTTTGTGAAAGCTTACGTGCTAATATGTTCACCCAGTAACTTACGCTAACACCCTACTACCTAGCACTGGCCTAGCTGCAACCATCGTTTGCAGTTTCCTGAGTCGTAACGTACAGCGAACAGCGAACAGCGGACAGCGGACAGCGGATAGCGGACACACCACCCTCTACTCGTTAGCTGATAGCTCGATTCTGATGCTACATGATTACTTCGCTTACCTGCGTGGCAGCCTAACGTAAGAGTACTTGGCTATCGAGCTTTACAAATCGAACACCTAGCACCGAGCACCGAGCACCGAGCACCGAGCACCGAATACACGTACCACGTACCAAAATACGTAATAAATTACGCGTATGCGACTTACCTGCGATCCAAGCAGGTGCAGCGTTTCCGCGGCTTTGTCTTTTCTTTTTGTTTGATTTTTCGATATGGTCATTACAGCGCAGAATAACCTCGCTGCGGTGCGACTACTGTCCGATCAGTTGCGTCAAACGAACCGCTTAATCCCGTCATCAAGATGATACTTACGCGAGCCGATTTTGTTTCCTCTTATTTTGACTAGGCGAGCCGGCGCTTTCATCGATAATCAAAGCGCATTCGATGTGAACGCCTAATGCGTGAAGTTGCGTGTAGGTACCTCTGATATGTTTAGCATATTTTGTTGCCTAGTTACTGTGCAGTTGATGGGCGTAAATTTCAGTTCAATAGCCATGTACCAGGTAGTAGGTAGTAGTAGGTAGACAGCAGTAGACCAGATATACGAGAATAATGTAGTACCTATTTTATACCGAAGCGCGTTTACGATTTTCATACTTTCTCATAAATCGTCTATAAGTATTTTTTACATGGAATAATTAGGTACGTATCCTTTTTTTGAAAAAAATTGTTTTGTTTTGTTTTTTTTTTTTTTTCAAATCAAGCTATCGAGAGACAAAGTACGATTTCACGAATTTAACTACGTACATTTTTTCCAAATTTTTTCAACCAAGTATTTTGCATAGGTAACGATTTCTTCCCCAAGCCAGTCACCAAATCAGTTTATATTTCTCAATTTATTGTCCATCGGCTGTGTAAAAAAAGTACTTCCCAGTACCTTTCTACCTTTCTACCTACCTACCTACTGTCCATCTACTACCAGGACTGGAAGAAGTTGTTTGCAGTTGTTCTGTTGGCTGCTCGTTTTTGTACGCGACGTGGCCTATCAGCAAAATAACGGCGCCACGAGCGTTCAGTGGAGCTCGCATCGAATCACGTACACTATTAACAACGAGAGCATTTTTACGGCAACACGCATTTTCGACTTTAAACACGTGTACTAGGGTTCGTGCACTAGAGCTGAATTCAAATTTTCGACGCTCGCCAATTCTAAAATTTAATGATTTCATTTGCGAAAGTAGGTATGCTCGAGGTAAACACGGGCGAAAATATTGGAAAAAATTAATATTTTACGCCATCAAAAACCTCGCATTTTGAAATAGGCGAGGAGTAATTTACACCATTTTTTGGATTCGATAGACCCATTTCGTAGGAAACTTCAATTTTTTCTCGTCCAAAATGGGAAGGGAGTGGCTGTCAACCCTTAAAACATCTTTGCGCCCCGGTCTGGCGTTCACACAATCACACACGTATGCAGCAGTACGCGAGCAGACACCCACATGCGTGTTGTTTAGGTGTTGCGGCCGCAACACGGGCCCTTTTGGTAAGCGGTCCCCTTCGTACAAGTTGAAGCTGCTGATCTATATTTCCAAATTCATTGGGAGCATTTATCGTCAGTTTTGCGACACCATTTCTCAAACTTGTGAACGCCGCTGGTGGGTACGCGTACTTATAATTTTAGTTTCACAGACGATTTCAAAGAGTTAACTGGCAACCTGGTCGAAAGTTTTATCGGATACATTTTTCAAATGGTTGTCTTTACTTCCCTAGACGAAGAAACGTTGACATTTTTGGATGGGCTTAAGTCTTCCACCTTTCTTTTCTAAAAACAAAAAAAAGGTTACGTCTTGGAATTGGCACGCTCACGCTCGATGAAAGAAATTTGCTCTCAACATTCGATGTGAAGGGTCCTAAAAAGTTCTGCATTTAACGGAATTCTCGGCTTACAAAAAATAACTTTCAACTTATCTTTAGTCGTACAAACGATCACTTATAAAATTTTCTCAAAAACTGGGGAAGGGGAGCTCGAGCTCGCCCTCATCCACGTTACCATAAGTTGGTTTGATTCGCGATATCTGAGTACGCTTTTCGCGAAAATTTCACAAGTCCCACGGCTCCACCCTTCTTGCTCTCCAAAAAATTTGCATCCGCCCGTAATTTACGTTGTAAAGAACTCATTTTTTACGATCGTCCGTACATTCATTCGAGTTTTTCAATCGTAATTTTTTTCGTGTTCAAAAACACTCGTCTTGCAGATTTTATGAAAAGCTAAATCGAAGAAGACAAACGGACTACTTACTCCAGCGGCTAGACACTGTATAAAGTAAAAGTGTTCTTTATTTTAGATGGTGCCGTCTGCTGTTCCTTCAAAGTGTGAAACCAAGTTTAATTTCGAAAGACACGAGCGTTTCGTTAAAAATTTTCGTTACGAGTAGCTTCGTAAAGATATCACATCAAAATTGAAAATGCATATTATACTATTTACATAATCACTAAATGCTTAGGTGAGGGTTACGGTTACGGTTACGGTCGTTGCGATTTCACCTTTACGTCAGTGTGGAAGTGTCGAGACTGTTGACGCTATTTATTTTTACTATCTACCTGTAAAAATATTGCAACTTGATACTGAGACCTGCTCTTTCTGTGTAACATTAGAGTATTCCGCTTGGTACGTGGCATTGCATTTCGTTTTGCAGCCGATGCGACAATAATGATAAGGAATTTTTGGTCGCACACGCCCTCGCCAGTCAGTATATGGATCGACAATTGACGTAGGCTTATAGGATTGCGGACGGGCCTGCTTA
This sequence comes from Ferrisia virgata, assembly GCA_900060175.1. Classification (NCBI taxonomy): domain Eukaryota; kingdom Metazoa; phylum Arthropoda; class Insecta; order Hemiptera; family Pseudococcidae; genus Ferrisia; species Ferrisia virgata. The sequence continues at coordinate 26,826 of FIZR01001850.1, forward strand.
GTTACGTACCTACGTAGACGTACGCGTACGTCTATATTGACCGGTATTCACGAATTCATTTCAAAAATGTAGACACTGTATCCGCGTACTACTTCGCAATCGAACTGTACTCGTAAAATTTGCGCAGGCATACGGACGCGATAAGACTTTCCTGTAATTCCACCGTTTTACATCCTCTCGCGTATGCAGCTAATGTAGTATCTGCGTGATTGTGTATGTGATTATGTTTGTAGATAGATAGATAGATAGATAAATAGATAGATACGCGTATGTATTACGCTCAATCATAACGTTTATCATTTTTATCAAAGGATTTTTGTATCCGATACGATAAATACGAGTAAAGGTCTCGTTGATTACAATTCAGCATCTTCACCAACGCTTATCGCACGTGTAACGTTGCGTTTTATCTACACGTACGTACATTTCGTATTCGTTTTCGTATAGACACTATAAGTAAGTAGGTAGGTAGGTACTCGTGTACTCTCTTTTTGCCGACACCCTCTTATCTAAGTACCTATACGCACGTAATACAGTACATAGTCGATACCTAAACGACAATCTAGTAATGTATCTAATGATCGAATTTATCGAGTAAATGAATAAGCTTTTATACTTGTTGGTATTGACGTAGGGTACGGTATCTCGGTCTCGGTACTAGGCATTTTCTTACTATTCGAAACGTGGCAAGTCTTTTAACGATTTCAATAGCTACGTAGTACATGTACACGTACACGTACAAATGAATAGGTAAAGGTATATATAGTATGTACTGCAAAAAAATTCAAGTACCAACCACTCTACGCTCGTGGAGCCAGCCAGCCAACCAGCCAGCCAAATATGGCCGTATCTGTAAGCAGATGTAGATACTTGCCTATCTGCGAGGTTGGACCAACTTTTTAGCGCGGTTCGAGCAAAATCTAACCTTATTAGGCTAAGCGAGGGGGGGGGGATTTTTCATTTTGACGGCTTTTTTTACTATTTTTATCGCTGAATCTGGCCAAAATTCGGATTAAAGGCATAGAAAACACGTTTAAATAGTAAACAACTCTCGAGCGTCCAAGCGGCTACCGAACTGTACCGGCCCCGGTGAGTGCATCATCCACCTCAGGGTGTTCGGTACCTCTACCTGGTAGGTTACACGTATATTGAACGGTGCATTTATGTATACGTAGTAAACAAACTATGCGCGGTATAAAAAAAAACTTCACGTCGCGTTGGTACCTAATATAAGTAATAACTTACAAAAGGAAAAATATAACAAAAGTTTATTGTATTTTTATAAAAATTGATAAAAACGAGGCGAAGAAAAAATAAAAATGAGAACGCGCTCACTACGAACGATAAGTACTTCTTATATTAAAAAATGCGTACGAATGCACGCCTACATATATGTATATGGTGACAAAGAGAGAGAGAGAGAGAGAGTGGTAGGGGAAAAAGATAAAAAGTCTACTTACAGTTGTAGTAAGTTAAAACGAATTTGAAATATTTGCGGCTCGGTTGGCGGTGACAACGACGAGATTATTTTGATGATGATTGTACCTTTGAAGAGGCAACAAATGGCTAAGGTTTACGTTACTCGTATTCGTATTACGATCGCGAGTATTGGGTGCGGTGCCGACGCCAACGCCGGTATCACGATTATCCGATATGATGTGTATTTGCGAGGCGCCGCCCTCCAGTCTGGAAGGCAGCTTTTTATTGTTGAACGTTAGACAGTGGTATATGAATACGCCGTCGTAGGCCATCAGGCAGTCTAAAAATAATAACAAATCTATTTGCTTTCCGGTAGCGTAGAAAATGATGGCGAACGCGAATTTAATGGACGACGTGACGAAGCTGATGATCAGCGTTCGACCGAAGATGGTGAAATTTCTGTTCGAACTGCTGAGATTAACGGTAGCCGGTTTGATGTTGTACAAAGAAACGAAGAACATTACCAGTATTACGGTGTAGGATATTAGATGAAAGTCGATCAATATTATTAAAAAGTTATCGTACAAATAAGCCAAAACGTAGGCTACGCTTTGAGACAAAATCCAACTGCAAAACGTGTACCATACGAATAATTTGCAGCCCGATCCGTCGTCCATCGGCATGTTTCTGGCTCGTCGGCGTAAATTCAAACACGTATCCATCGACATTACGAATAACAAGACGGTGGTGGTCACTTCGCAGCAGGATGTTATGATTAGGAAATTGGGCACTTTGAAAAACATATCTACAATCATCAGCGAGTACAAGGCGAATAAGTTTACGCACAGCGAGAGCAGATTCTTCTTTTGCAACGTATAAACTCCTTTCATCCAAAAATAATAGTACACTCGGATCAAGTAGATGAACGACGTTAGATATCCTATATTTTGCAGTACGCTGATTACCTTTTCGAATGTGCAAGTCTGCACGTTCACGTCGCCGTCGCCAGCGCCGTTGCTCCAAAACGCCGTACCGGCGGCAGCGGCTTCGTTCGGTCCACTTCTATTTTCAAAACTCATCGTCTCATTCGTTCATTCGTGGGTCGCCGACGACGTCGTGTTTTTCCCCATAATTGCGCTCTGAAAAATATACACGCTTCAATTGTTGTACTCTAGAATACGTACGTACGTACATACATACATACCAGTAAATTCGACTAAAAATACTACCAAATGTAGGCCTGCTAGGTCTAGCCACCGAGTAACGCGTAACTTGAATTACGCGCTCGCGTACTTACCTACTGTTTTACGTACTTAAAACGACGGAGCTTGGACGGCGTACCCTGTGCGCGCTTACCTGAGGCTCTACTTAGCTTCAGACAAGCCGCCGCACAGCTCCCGTCGTAAACGAACGGACCTCGTACGAGGTCGGCCTCCCTGGCATATGAAGGTGTGCGCCGCTACGTAAATAAAGGCCCCGCCCTAGAGGTGAACAGACCTGTATGGTCGGGAGCCACGACGAAGCGGGCTTCACCCTAGTCCCAACCTTTGTTCAGCCACCCGCGATTCTGCATAAATGAAAAGCGGCATAGTTATATTTTACTTCATCCTTCTAATTACTACATAGTTATAAGTCAATCTTGAAATCTTGATTTCAAAATTCTTCTTCGATGTAAAAGCAACGTAAATTCGACGAATTTAAATTGTAAACAGAGGTCGCATTTTTGTGTGTGCGAGTGTAAAAGAAATTATTCGTATAAATTGGCCGTGGATCCCCCCCTCCCCCCCGTAGCGCGCAGGAGGTTTCTGCTCAAGTCGATTGCATAGTTCATATCAAATTTTTATACATAATAGGTATAAGTATAAACGTAATACCCTAAATAAACCTTCTGGTACAAGGGTGTTAGGTTTAAGTTGTATTAGTACTAAGTACGCGTCGTACACCCGCTTCGGCTCGTGAGATTTAGTGCAGCCAGGGAAAATTTAAAAAAATAGGAAAAAAAAGTGTCAAGGTACCCTATGTAGGTAGAGGTATAAGCGTATACTTACGATAAATCGTCGCGTTATTCTTCACTTCTTCGGTTTTATTTTCAACTTTTCTGCGGACAGGTATCGCAGACTGTGTGATCGGGGTACGCGATGCGACGATATATGTCCGTCGTTGTAAATTTGCAAACACCGCGCACCGCGGTTCGTAATCGTAAATTACGTAGATAGGTAGATTAGGTACTTACACTTATACTTATTACTTAGTGTAGGTAATAGCTATACCGTACCATACCATATCATACGTTACAGATGTACGTCTGTCTACTAATCGCGAAACTTGTTTTTGTATGAGCTGAGCATAGTATGTGCGAGATGCGTAAGTATATCTATGTTAATCTACATATCTGTACTTGCTCGTCAGTATGGCCAACCATCATACTAATCGCTAACGCAACATCTATTCGTACCTTTATACTAACACGTTGCGTAGCACAGACTGCAGAGTACGATGTGTACAGTATACGTGTGTACACATACAGTATAATGTACCCATGTACTCTAGGCAGGATCACAAAAAACAACAACAACAACAACAGATACCTCCGATTTTGATTAAATTCACGCAGATGGTTGACTTCGAGTTGAAAGCTATCGAGCTATGGGTCCTCATAGTGGGGTTATTTTTTTTTTTTTAAAGGCGGTTTTGAGTTTCTGCGTCCGCCTGTGCCGTGGGCATCTCGATTCGATACCACTCGTAAACGTATACCTAACCACCTACCAGCGGATTGAGAAGTTAAGAATCGTAAAAATCGACGTACCTATTTTATTCTTCAAAAGAACGGAATAAAACGGCTTTCCCTCTCAATAATTGGTCCGTAAGAGTTTTTCAGCCTAGAAAAGCGAATTACAATATTGAAATTGCTGAAAAGTTTCGCGAAGCACGGTAGCGCACTAAAAATGGATTTTTAGATGTAAAAATTGTATATTTACGGAGGTTGGCTACCCTGTAACGCAGAACTTTCCAACTTTCGAGCAATTTCAACGAGAATTCACTTTTCTAGGGTGTGAAAAATGAAATCCGTTGGTTTTCACAATCAGCAATTTTTCACCGCCCTACTAGGTGCTTATAAGCAAACGCTATCGGATCGAACGATCGAAATGCCAATAATACGTACAGGAAGATACAAAAACTCATAACGCACTTTTAGGGGGTAATAATGACGGTAAAATGTGTTTTCCTTATTTTAGAAAAATAACTCCACTTCGTGGGACGGTAGCTCGCCTACCGCTTTTGAGCTAAGGTCTCAAAATTTTATACGGCGAGTTTTCGACTGAAAGTCAACCAGTCGCGTGAGTTTGATCAAAATGCGAGGTATGTTTTTTTTTTTTTTCGATCCACCCTAATGTGCTCGTAGTTCGTATTATTGTGTCCACACTTCAAGCGCGTTCACGCGTACGTAAGCGATACCAGAGTACGTACCGGTAAAAGCTCGCAAGCACCGCGTAATGCATATCGCAGCTTGAACCTGTCTGCACGGTGCATCTATACCGCCGTACCTGGACCGAGTACTTTTGTAACGAAAAAATAAATCAATAAGAAAATTAAAATTAAAATGCCGCATTCGTTCCGCTATTTGCGCACAATTTGAGCATTAATTTAGAAACATACGAATACGCTGCTGCGCTCACATCGATATCGTTGCACGTTCTGCTTGCTAAATTTTAAAAGCTTTGGTCGCGTATCGTAGACAAAGACGTACACATAATTACGTACGCATGTACTATGTATCCTAGATCTTACAAAGTACAAACACACTCGGCGTACTTGCTTACATATGCACCTACACGACCTACGACCTACGACCTACGACCTACGTAGTACGTACATGTACATACAAATACGTACAGTATATGGTTTCTACGAAGCAACCCTCACGTGTGGATTTCTTTCTTACTACTTTCGAAAATTTACCCATTACTCACGCACACGGAACGATGCGGTGTATGGTGTACGGTGTACGGTGTAACTTCTTAGGTGAGTTTTGCAAATTTTAAAATCACAGTAAGCTCGCATTTACTCTTCGCATAAAGCGCCAGCTCATCGATAACCGTGTTATCGATATCGTTTTTCAATGCTTGTACAACTGTACAATTCGCCGCTAACCAGACCACAGATCACAAACAAGTAGTAGCTAGAGGTACTAGGTACATCTACGTTTTACATGCGAGTACTTGCGTACAATTGCTGACTGCTGACTGCTGCGATGTCATCAAAAGCAGCAACTGTCGAACGTTATACCCGGCAAAAAAGCAAACCGTTTGGATTTTGTTGCATTTTATGTTACGCCAGTATATACCAGTCTGCGTTTATCGTTCAATGCGTTCAATGGGTTCAATGGGTTAAATGGGTTAAATGGGTTAAATGGGTTGCGATGTTACGCGTCAACCTTGATAATACGTAGGTAATAAAGACAATACCGCGTGCACATACGGCTGGGTACATAGGCACGTACTTATTGACGTACCCTATGGTACCTCCTCAATTCTATACGCATTTATTCGACGTTTACAATTGCAAACAGTACGCATACACTTATAAGTTGTACTTTAATTCTAACTTTAGGAAATGAAAAATGACACGCTAGAAAATTCATATTATGTTAAGTGGCATTTAAAGAGAAGCCAGTACGCCAGTACGCCAGTACGCCAGTACGCCAGTAGGTAATCATCGGAGTGTCGAATAGGTGGTGCGATGGTTCGAGTACATCGAGCTGCATAATTAGGTCTACCTACCTTCCTAACTAGTCATTCGTATACTGCGGTGTATGTATGTATGTATGTAGTACATACTCGTAGGTACATACGCGTACATAGACATTTGCATTTACGTGTGTACGAGTAAACCCAACTTTATTACCGCCTTGAAATTTTCTCCATCACCGGATAAAAGTATACCGCTCCCTTTTAAAGGCAATTTCATTCTGCCTTCCGTCGAGGGACCGGAATGAGTCAGACTTCCCCCAAGCAGATATAGAGCAATACTTCTAAACATTCTTTCATATTCGTACTCGAACGCGATTATTAATATCAACAATAAACGCCTTATTTTAATAGTAATTTTGTAAAAAAAAAAAAAAAAAAAAAAAAAAGGCGATGTTTATCCGACTGCAGGTAAAGTATGGTAAACAAACAAACAAACAGGTAGTCGTACTGGCCACTGGCTAGTGACTACCTAGTACCTACTACGTAGATGGTGGTGGCGGTGGTGGTAATCGGGTGCGTAGTAACGCGAGTAGTTTAATTCTACGCGTAAACAAGAATCCGCCATCGTGGTCGCAGTAGGTAAACGGTAGGGTATTGAAGGCGTCTCGTGTCTTATAATTAGGCGGGTAGATTTAAATTTTAAAAATATCGTAGACATATCGATAATGGTAACTACTGGTCGCATCTTGGGTATCGGTAGGACTTATTACATAGAGACATACGTAAATATTATAACGATTCGTTACAAAATAATTGTACACGACGGCGACGTACGCGTGTAGTTTTTCTACTTATTTGTAGTTAGGCTATACTAAGTACATAAACGCGTACCAATACACCCTACGTACTTTGATAGGTCGCTTGCTGTCCACAACAGTTAGTCTAAATACACTGCCTAAGCGCGTATAAAATTATAACAATAACAAACGCCAACCACAGACGTACGTAGATGCGATAGCTATACATATATGAAATTGGTAGACGCCATATACCGTTGACGTACGGTACTCGAAAAAGTAAGATTAAAAAAAAGAAAAGAGGAGAGAGAGAGAGAGAGAGAGAGAGAGAGAGAAATCAGTCTTGACTGGCGCGGTGACGCCACACGCTACTCCGATGATGGATGGATGGCAGCGCGTCAATAGTAAGTATTGGAAGTGGGCTGCTTTCCGGAAGCGCCGTCGCCGGAATCGGCCGAAGATGAAGAGCGTACGTGCGATTTGTCGTCCATTTCGCTAGGGTTGAGGGACCAGCTGAACGCGGGTAGGTTAAGAACGCTGTCTCGTTTCAAATTTCGTAAGGCGCGCAGCACCTTGCTGCGACAGGTGAAGGCGACGAACACGAACAAACCTAACGTCGTGTTGGACAGAATGAAGATCAGCCAGACGATTTCGTTGTTGGCGTAGGCGGCCAGCAAGCCGAATATCCACGTCAGTCCCATGAGCAGCGCGAGACGCGCGTACAGTCGGAAATCTCGCTTGGTGGCCGGACTGGCCGAGTACCTGGTCATGGAGTGACTCGAGTATATCATGTAGGCGGAGCTGAGGAAGAAGACCAGATTGCAGACGAGTATGAGGAAGATGGGCAGGCCGAAGAAGACGAGCATCGGCGGGCCCTGGCCGAACCAGCAGGAGCGTACGCCGAAGTGCGGTCTGTATCGGTCGGACACGATGGTGCTCGGGCACAGGTCGACCAGCACGGCGATCAGCGCCAGCTTGGCCGGCAGCACCCAGCCGCAGAACGAGTAGACGAAGAACTTGCGCCACTGTTTGCCGGAGCTGACGCGTAACTCTTTGGTGGCGATGCGCAGCGTACGCCACACGTCGAACGACATGGCCAGCATCCACGTGAACGCCGCCATGAAGAAGTAGTAGGTGCCGATGGCGTTGGCGAAGCACAGTTTCCCATCCAGCACGTCGACCAGCGTGAAACTGCAGTAGGCCAACAGCAACGCTACGCAGAACGACGCCAGATTCTTGCCGGACAGGTTGCGTAGTTCTTTGACCACGGCGAATACCACCAGGTGGGCGCACAGGCATACGATCGACACGCCCACACCCGCCAGCGTTAGCACGCTGTAGTACGGCCGGTACGTAATTACGCGGCGTCGACTGTCGTCCGCGGCGGCCGCCGTCCCTCGGTCCGCCGCCGCCGCCGCCGCCGCCGCGTCCGTCGCGTAATATTCCTGGCAAAGTTGAAGCGTGGCGACGTCGTCGGCGTCATCGGCGTTGTCGTTGTCGTCGTCGTCGTCGTCGTCGGCTCGCGAGAGTTTATCGTACGCGAGCGGGTAAACGTTACGCGCCGTATCGTTGGTCCGTTCGGAAAGCACGCTGGAACAGTTGAGCGTTTCGCGTAGGGTTCGATCGCGTTCGCCGTCGACGTCCGTATCCGTTTCGGAGGCGGCGGCGGCGGCAGCGGCGTCCACGTTTCGACATCGGCGGAAAAATCTGTCGTACACGCGATGCTTGCCGGTACAGTTGGCGGCGGCGGCGTGGCCGACCTGCCGGCCGCCGTTAAAGTCGAACAGAATGGTAAACGATTCGATCTTGAAGAGCACGTCGGTCAGCGAGTACGGCGACGGTTGGCAGCCGACCGACTGGACGGGCACGCTGTTGCAAATGGCGCAGTGCACGTTTCTGTACGATTCGGACGCGGTCGTCGCGTTACGGTGCACCATCAACGTGTAGGATTCGCATCGTTGCCTGATCTCGTCCTTGCCCCAGGTGGCCGGACACGTTTTCATCGTCGGCCGGCATCGTCTCACTCGCTGCGCCACCGACGGCTCGACCGACAGAATCAGCTCGCATTCGTAATACTCGTCGTCGGCGACGCGCAGCTGCCAATAATTCAGCCGGTTGTTGAAGCTCAGATTTCGGTCGACGAAATCGTCGCCGTAGCTGCCGGTGAGCCGCGTGCCGTTTCGCTCGCACTCCAATTTCAGTTTCCAATACGCGACTTGATCGCGGTCCCGATTGCAGACGGCGCAGTATATATTACCGTACGTGACGTTGGTCGTGCGACTGGTCACCGGCGTCATCAGCAGCGGATCGTCGGCGCTGCCCGCTGCCGAACGCTCGCATTTTCGACGCACGTCCGCGTTGCGCCACAACGGCGGACAGTCCACCTTCGTGTACACGTGATCGTTGTTCTCGACCGACTGGCACTTGAACGAAGAAGCCGCTCTGCGTTGCTGAGCCGCGTTGAAGTATTGCGAATTCAAGCAGCAATCTCCGTACTTGTCGCACTTCTCATCGCACATACAGTTTCTGGTTCGCAGGTCATCCGTGCGATTCGTCTTTTCGTCACACCATCCGTTCCGTCCGCATAACTTTCTGCAACAGAAAAAAAAATAAAAAAAATAGGTAAGTATGTAAATTGGAATAATGGCGTATGGCGTTATGGCGTACGACGCGGCACTACCTGCATCGAGGCGTTTTTGTCGGTACCGGTAGGTTAAGTACCTACACTATCTGCCTGTTTCTGTCTACGGCGACGGCTACAAAACTTCGCCTTTCTTTTTCTTCAAAATTTGAACCGACGAACAGCGCGCCACCTTCGTCAAAGTAGCGTGTATGTTTGTCGAAGAAAAAACGTAAATATTTTGCGGTATTTGAAGTCGTCGAGCTATTTCAACCAATTCAGCCCAGCCCAGCCCAGCCAAAAATGCAGGCACCAGGTACGGTTACGAGCTTACAAAATCGCTTCGCTTAAGTATTCGTAGCATAGCTGGTCTGTCGAGTGGGCATTAACCATAGGTACGATAGCTAGGTTAGATTACACGTCCGTGTGTGTATCTACTCGCTTATTCGCTTACTAGCGCATCTCAACAAGCTTTTAATTCTTCAGCCACGATCGCTGCACGCCACGTCATTATTAGCAAAATAATATAATTACAATTTTCACGCGCGCAGCCTAATTATATCGGCGGCGCGATGCTTGTAACGACCTTGGACGTTGCGCACGAAAACATTGCGTGAAGCGAGTGGTGGAGCCTTGTTCAGCATTACTCCAACTGCCCAACTGATAAGAGGTGGCACTCGTACACGGCACTTACGATATGTTGTTACCGAGCGTTGCGTTGCGTTACGTTACGTTAACTATGTGCGTCGAATAACAGGCGCTTTGAGTAGGCCTACACCTTTACGCATTACATACCTTTACCTAGGTATACCTACATATATCGTTACCGATTGATAGTACCTACGTTGTTCGGACCGACGCGTCACGTCACCGTATCTCGAACCTCATATTCAGCGGTAAAAAACCGACTTTACGACGATATTTACCAACGCGAGATCAAAACTAAAAAATGCGGATTCGATCAATTTTTGAGGATATGGCCTACGGCATTCGCACGCATGTCCAACGCTGTACCTTTTTTGATGCGGTGAAAATTACGCTCATCTTCGCCACTGATCTACAGCTACGAGATACCCGTACGTACGTACTCGTAACTAGTGCAAACAATGCGTGCGTACGTACGCACCAAATTTGCGGATACGCGTGTACGGTGGCTGAATCGAGGAGACTGGACAGACAGCGCAGCGCGTACACTATACTTTTTCATCGAATATACGCGGGCTAAGATTCGTAAGCCATCTTATTCGACGACCGAACAACGCTTTGGGTCCGGCCAACGTGTGCGTGAATGACCATCAGCGTGTCCGAACAACGTAGGACGTACGCATGGTTTTCCAGAACGTCGTACTACGCACGCTACGTACGCATCTCGTCCAAGAATAAATAGACCGGTACGTATTACACGTACGCACGTACGTACGAGACGAGATAACGAAACAAAATATACTCGGACTCACCCATTCGGATCTTCCAAATCTTGATGACTTATTTCCAGTGCTCGACACGTCCATAAGGTGAACGAACACAGTAAAACGGGTAAAGCTGGTTGCATTTTTAACTCATCTGAAAACATACAGATACGGTCGCGAATTAGCTCGATATGTATGCACCCTACGCAGCATCCTCGCCTTCGCCTAATTTCTCATTTATCGCGCCCGTCTTGTCGAGTATAGTAACGCTTTTAGCGAGATGTGTGTATATCTCCGCCGACAAAGTTGGTAAAAAAAACTTGCGAACTGCGAAAAGTTGACGAAACAATTGGTCGAGAAAAAACGAGAAAAATTATGCCAACTTTGCTAACCCAACAACGTAAACTTAAAATTCCTAACAACGCAACTTTTAGCGTCGAAAGAATCAATTTTTTTCAAAAATTTTCCCTCGTTCCGCTAGGTTAAAGAACTATTTGTTGCTTATTGCAATTTTGCGAAATTGGGCCCCAAAAACCGTGTGTTTTACGCCGTAGAAAGTATGTAGGTAATTTGTTTTGCAAAAAAAAAATGGAATATATGGTAAAAGTTATAGATTTTAGTTGGCAAAAAGTTGACTTCGCTACGTCCCTGGAACGTATAGCCGCATAGATGTCGCGTCGCGGGGCATGGCGGGAGGGGGGGGGAGAAGACACACGGTGATGGGACACGGATGGATCCGCGAGTGGTAATCTAACTTTTTCGCGAGGTAGCTCGGGGCCAGTATTGAAAATGGATTCTACGGCGTTCGCGAATGAGAAGTACGTGCGATAATTTAATACGTAAATTAAGCCGCATCGAAACCGGAAATGAAATTTGAAAGCACGTCGCGTCGTATCAGTCAGCACGGACAATCCGATGAGAGATTAATCCACGAAACCGGTTAAAGAGTACAATAAAAGTTGTTTTCGTGTAGATGATGGGCAGTTGTAGGTAGGCGTAGCGTAGGTGTAGGCGAGCAAAAGAATCGGCGAGTTCGCTATACGAGTATGTGAAATTGCGAATCGAAGGTACGTACTATGTACTATGTACTATGTACCTATATATATATATATATATATATATATATATATATATATATATATAT
>FIZR01001851.1:0-27340 GCA_900060175.1 Ferrisia virgata
GGTTTCCCAACATTTTGAAAAATGCAGATGTTGCGTTTTGCAATTCACCTCCTCATATGTGAAAGTAACTCTAAAATTAAAAAATTGTCCAAAAAACAACTCTTTTGGAGCTAACTGTGAGGAGCCTCTTGTATTTCCTCCTCTCCTGCTTGAGTTGACGAAGTAGACTGATATTTGGATATGTTTGCAACATTCGATTCCCTATCGATTATTTTAAAAGCGAACAATTTTTACAATTCAGCCTCTCAACCGTCCTCTCCCCACCTCATATTAAGGCGTAACAGAATTTTGACCACCCAAGATCACCCCACTCTTATGTATCAAATCTGCTGACCACGTAAGTCTAATACTATACATTCGACTGATTTTAGTCTGTATTGAGAGCTCAGTGAAAGATTTTTTTTTGGTTTTGTGGAAAAAATGTGAACAGAAAAGATGGAGAAATGAAGGGAAAAAATTACAATTGTTGTAAAAAACAGAAAACTGAAAAATTGAAAAAAAAATCAATATTGAAAAAATAGAAAATGAAAAAATATAAAAAGTAAAACGAAAAATAAAAAAATAAAACAAATAAAAAATTAATGATGAAAGAAAATAAAATTTGAAAAAATAGAAAATAATGAAGTAAAAAATAGAAAAATAGAAAAATACACCTTGAAAAAATTTAAAATTGAAAGATGAATATATAAAAAAGTGAATAATGAAAGAAAATGAAAATTTGAAAAATAACGTGCAAAGAAATGAAAAAAGAAGAAAAATGAATATTGAACAATGAACAATTGAAAAAAATGAAAAATGTACAATGAAAAATTGAACGAAATGAAAAAAATTCAAAATGAAAAAATAGGAAACGATTAAGTAAAAATTAAAAGAATAGAAAATGATGAAGTTGAAAGTAGAAAAATAGAGGTATGCAAATTAGAAAAAAAGGGAAATAATGAAGAAATGAATAATAAAAGAGAATGAGAATTGGAAAAATAAAATATAAAGAAATGAAAATAATTAAAAATTGAAAATCGGAAAGATTAAAAAAATGAATATTTAAAAAAATGTAAAATTTGAAAAATACCGCATAAAGAAATGAAAAAAGAAGAAAAATGAATGTTGAACAATCAATCCATTCGAAGATGAAAAAAAAAATGAAAAAAATGAAAAGCAGAAATGATGAAGTGAAGAATATAAAAATACAGAAATGCAAATTGGAAAAAAATTAGAAATTGAAAAATGAAAAAAATAAAAAATGAAAAATTTATAATGAAAAATTGAAAAATAAAATGTAATGAAATGAGAAAAATTGAAAATGAAAAAATAGGAAATTTTTTTTTAATAATTAAATGGAAAAGTGGAGAAATGCAGATTGAAAAAAATTAAAAATTGAAGAATGGAAAAAAATGAATAATGGAAGAAAATGAAAATTAGAAAAATGAAATGTAAAAAAATTAAAAGAATAAAAAATGATGAAGTTGAAAGTAGTAAAATAGAGATATGCAAATTGAAAAATGGAAATAATGAAAAAATGAATAATAAAAGAAAATGGGAATTGCAAAAACAAAATATAAAGAAATGAAAAAAGTATTAAAATACATTTCAAAACAAGATAAAATAAAAAAATGGTGAAGTAAAACATGAAAAAATAAAAAACTGCAAATTGAAAGAAATGAAAAATTGTAAAGTTTGAAAAGAAAAAAATGGATATTAAAGAAAAAGTAAAAAACGGAAAAGTAGAAAAATGAAAATTTAAAAATTCTGTGTAAATTGTATTACAAACTTTTGTAATTGAACATTACCTCATGTTTACAAACCCTTATGACGTTTAACAAAACAAAATTAAAAAAAATTAAAAATTAAAAAATAAAAAGAAAATTTACATAATGAAACGAAAAAATGAAAAATGAAATATTTGAAAATATTAAATAATTAAATAGTCGGGTAATTGGATCCGGGGAAAAGTTCAAGAACCATAAATACTAAGAATAATTATCTGGTATGGTCTCAATCGTCTTTTAGCCTGATTCTCATGAACTAAAGGACATTGATAGTCCAGGTAATTATAATTGTAGAATGATTGGGATCCTTGCCTATATACGCTGAAATTTGATATTTAGTTGGCTAAATATCCAAAATAAACCTTCAGACTTGAAAACATTTCGGTTAAAATTACTTCTGTTCAAATACTTCACTTTCATAAACAAGAATCTTTAAACCCTTTTATCAAGTGGCCCTGCTAATTTTGCAATTAATTTTAATAATTTGAACCAGCTCAATTTGTAAAAATTAGATCGTACGATATCATTTTCACGATTTTTCATCCGGTATTGTGTTCATAATAAAATTTTTAAATTGAAAATAAATTTTCTCGCGGTATTGCCGAAAATATGGTGGTCATTTCGCATCGAAATCTTCATTTCTAGTATTTCTCGAGCTATTTTTTTATTCAAATTAATTATTTATTTCATTTTAATTAATGCTATACTCTTTTCATTGAATTTTTATAATTTCAAGAAAATTTTTCTTTAGTTTAACGAATATTTCAAAACACCTCCATCCTTCTAATACCCCTCGTTTATGTTACATGTAGTTACAATACAATAATCGCGTCCAAGAATGGATATAAATTTAGCACATTGAACGTATAAAACATGTTCGTCGTAACTCGTACACATTTCCTTTTGTCAAAGGGATAATACCTATTCCCTTCATTGCACCTTTAAGCGCAGCAAGTCAGTTCCTAAGCTGGTAATATCTTCATCACATACAACACGAGAAATAACTGTCAAAGAATATAGAATTACTCGACATATATATATATATATAATAAAAATAGAAATCACGTTTTAGGCTGTAAAAAAAAAAAATTCTCCCCATGCACACAAACGTACTTTATTTAGTCTCTCATCGCTTCATTCTGGCACATTTCAGATTGCTTAGTATAGTTTTGTACTGCGATGCACACACCACACAGCTACTCTACGCACCCTGTGTACACGACACACTTAAAAAGCACCTCTCGGGAGCGTTTAATTTTGAAAATTGAATTTCGAAATAATTTACTATTGTAAGACGCGTTCTTCCATAGAGTCGGATTAAAATTTTCGTACAGCTAGCTACGTCTGCTGTTTCGCTTATTGCTCCAGCGATTTACGAAATACTCTCGTTAATTTAACCCTATCCCTTTCCTATCTGTTGTTTTGTATTGTTGCTAAAGCGAAAATTACTGCCAGTTTTTGCGTCGTACACGCACAATAAATTCGTTCAAGGACATTGAAATATACGAGAAAAAGAAAATTCTCCCCTTGTGCGGCCTGCCCTCTCTCTAGGTTGCGAGTCGTTTTGTTTTTTGATGTACTGCAAAATTTTCACAAAAGGATTTTTTGCTCGTTTACGTATACTCACTACATGCTTTATTGTATGTAAGTGTACGTAGTGTATTATGTACTACGAAGCACGAGCACTTTGTGCGAAAATTTTCAAATACTCGCAAATGGACTGCTCGACAAGTTATCTTGATGGAAAAGCACACTTTATATGTAATGTTCGTTTTATTTTTTTTTCTCTCTCTCTCTCTCCGTTTCGCAATCTCCCTCGCAAGCTGCTTGCTTGTTCGTCAGATGAAAAATTTCTCTCGAATGTAGGTTTCAGCTTCGTTAATGGATATTGACTTAAAAAGTAGGCGTTTGCAAAAATTTTCACAAACTTGGTCGGAATTTTTTATCCATTTGTAATACGTAGTTTCACGCGTATAACAAAATGTACAGTGAAAAATGATACCTACGTATACACGATGTTGAATTCGCATTGCGGTGTGATTGACTTGGCCTCGAAATTAGCACACGTTGGGAAATTTTTTACGTCGTAGGGTAACTTTGTCCGATGGATGGAAAAAAAAAAAAAAAAAATGAAAAAACTAGGTACATTACTTTGGACGTGAGTATAGAAATATTCAAAGACGAATAAAGGTCGAATAGAAAATAATATGATTAATACAAGGGATATTCTCGAGAGAAATTTAATTATCGCGTGTTCGAGCTATAACGAAATTTTCACCATTTTTATCTACTTAACACCTTTTTTTTTTTTTTTTACTTTTATTTTTTACGCGATAAAATTCGACACTGCTGGATGAATCTGGTTTTTTTTTTCGTACTACAATACGGTACGTAGGGTATGGGCTATTTTAGTTTTACGATTTTATTAAATTTTTATATGCGAACGAAATTATCATTTTTTTTTTTTGTTTTATTTTTCGTTTTCTTTACTACTGATCACTACGATGATATGAGAGCGACACGAGGCTTGTATTGGTTTCTCGTGTGATTTAGCATAATACTTTTGTATAGTGTCTTATCAATGACACGAAAGTTGAACGTCACGTCGCATCAAGGGTCGGTCGTCACCTGTGTACCATTGCATATAATGTTTATTCTCGCTTTGGTCACCGTTGAATGAAATTTTTTCAACCGAATACGACGAATACGCGGGGGCCAGTTTTTATGGCTAAAACAACAGTAATATTGTTTTATTAGCGATAGTTACGGTCACTGGCGCTTCGTGACAATTACCATTATCACTTTGCTCCACGTGCGATGAGTTTACTCACTCGAATTCGAGACTTTTCTCCGCATATGTGCATGTATGGAAATCTAAATATCTATATACGAGCAGCTGAATGCTGACCTTATAGAATATCCCTCGAGGATTTTTTTAGCTGATGGTACATACAAAATGTCACATACGTAAATACTCTTCGTGTGTGTATGTACTCGGTGGCTTAAAAAAGGTTGAAAAAAAAAAGAAACGCCAATTTTTTTTTTTTTTTTTCTGTAAAACTACTCGACCACTACGAAGGGTATACCGATGTAAAATTTATTATTACGATTATGACGTTGGTAATGCGACAATGACCTTGCAACCGTTCGTTGGTACGTGTAATAATAACCGTTATTCGTAAGTGAATATCCAAAAGCAATTACCTCATTGAATGTCGTCATCGAGTGTGATAATTACACGAATGATGACCCGGCTTGGCTGGTGTACGATACGTATCGAATTATTATTACGTCGATTTGTGAACAAAAAAAAAAAAACAGTGGCCATCGACTACGGGTTATTGTGTCCATAAATTGGTACATAAAAGAGTCGGTATTTGTTGTGGAAGTTGTTGCATACTCTCGTACGAGGATATTTTAATTAATTTACCGACTGATGCTGTGTATTTTGCACGTGTACTTGTATTAGTGTCCATTGGCCAACTTTAGTTCGTCGAGAATGCTAATTTTCCAATCTATTTAGATTCTTCAATTGTGTTTTCATTTTGGCTTCCATTCGCTGTGTCAAGAAGATAGGTATTCGCCGATATGTATAGCGAAATGTCTTTGATCTCAGATCTTTAAAATTTTCATGAAACATCATTGGGTGTTCCTAAACAAATCCCCCCTCCCCCCTCGTGCCCAGAATATCAAAAAACTTGTTTTTTTTTGTAAAAAATTCTCTATTTACGCGTATCTAAGGAAAAATTATGATTTTAATGTAGATGCTTATAGGGAATATGGGTCTATTAACGTGAATTTTTACAAAAGTTTTCACCCGTTGGGGGGGGGGGAATTGACAAGGGAAAACTGTGAATTGCTGCAGCTGCGGATCCTAGGACGGTACAGAAAATTTTTTTTTTGGTCAAAGTATGTGTCTTAATATCTATAACGTTAAGACATTTTTTTCTATTTTTTTTTTTGAGATTTAGGCAGTTTTTAAAAACTTAAAAAATGCTCAAAAATACGTTTTTCTCCGAAATAATTGGTAATACGTTAAAAATGAATAGAAGTAAAGTTGTTCAGCGTAAAATTTTATATCAGATTTCGTCATTAAAATTTTGCCTAAGGCACATAAATATAAAATTGTGGGCATAGGCGCATACGCGGAAAAGGGTCAAAATGCGAACGAGAGGTTAGAATGAAAAATAAACGCCGGATTCGTACTCAGCGTGTGTGAATTTGTTGAAAAGCACTCCCTCTCCTGATATTTTGACCCACTTTCAAGGTAAGAAAAAATTGCAATTTTGTTCAAAAAAATCAATTTTAGGTAGGGCGGCAACCTCCATATCAATACCGAACAACAATTTATAGCGAAAGAGTTTTGAAATTTTGTGTACTTACTATAGTAGGAAAGTCGCACCGTATTTTCGCCGACCCGTTTTAGGTCTCAGGGCCATCCCCTCCCCCAAATTTGCGTTAATACCTTGGTTGGTGATGTTGGTGACGTTTTCGCAGATTCACTATTTGACCTCAGTCAATACCTTTATTTGGTCATTGGTATAGGTGTAGAAATTCAGTGGTAGCTCTACACTAAAATATGGGACAAATTCAAAAAATAAGAAAACCCGGTTAAACAACTACTTTTTTGGGATTGTTAGGAGATGCAAAGGGGCTGAAAAGTTGAAACCAACGAAAGTGGCAAATTTCAACCTCCTAGCTGAATTAAGAGGAGACATATGCATGAGATAAACTCAAAAAATAAGAAAACTCGATCAAACACCACTTTTTGGGTCTGAGAAAGGGAGCCAGAGAGCTAAAAAGTCAAAACCCCCAGAAATCACATCTAAATCTACAAGCCAAATATTAACCTACTAGCTCAATTTGGAGGGGGAGATATTCGTAAGACAAACTTGAAAAAGAAGAAAACCTGCCCAAATAATCAGTTTTTTGCGACTGGAAAGTGGTACAATGGGTCTGAAAAGACGAATCTCCCAAAAAGCACATCTATGGCCCCTACCAAGTTAGCAGATAAAATTTCATCTTAGTAGCTTAGTTTAGAGGGGAAGTAGAAGAGGAAAAACTGTCTTCCGGGTTATAAAGGGGAGACCCCCCCTCATACCCACTCCTAATTGACCTAGAAGGCAGATATTTGGATATGTTGTACAACTTTTGATTCTCTATCGACCAGTGCAAAAAGAAAGAAATTTTTCTTCCCAAGTACCGCCACCCTAAAAATTTGGGAATAAGTGTATTTTGACCCGAACTTGAAAATGACAGATTCGCTATCAATCCAAAGCTGCTGCTGAAATTTGACTGATGTTGGGCGGTATCAAGCTGAGCAAATGATTTTTAGTTTCGGGGGAAAAAATGAAAATAAAACGGAATAACGTTGGTAAACATCTGAAATGGCCAAAAATGGTCCCGATAGTCTTCTAGGATCCCAAAACTGGTTTCGTTGATAGGTACTTGTCTCAATATTGTTGAAAATGCAGTAAAAAAAAATGTCAAAATGGCATAAAACTACAAATAATTTACTTAAATTGGAAAAAATTGTTGAAAATTTATAAAAAATTTGCAAAAAGTGACTAAAATTGCCGAAAATTGATTGCAATTCACGAAAAAATTGTTGAAAAAAAAGAAAATTCACCCAAAATATGAGGAACAGTTTTGAAAAATTTTGAAATTTGACAAAAATGCGTAAAAGTACAGAAAATTCATAGAAATGCTCGGAAAACTTTGAAAAATATAAAAATTCATCCGAAGTATGTAAAAAAGTTGTGAAAAATTGTTGAAAACTGTGTAACAGAAGTGGTCCAGAAATCCTTAAAAGCATAAAAAATTTATAGATACTTATGAAAAATTGTTGAAAATCGCGTAAATTTACTCTAAATATCGGGAAAAAATGTTGAAAGTTTATAAAAAATTTACAAAAAGTGGCCAAAATTGCAGAAGATCGATAGGAATTCACGAAAAAATTATTGGAGAAAAGCATGATAATTTAGTCAAAATATGAGGAACAATTGTTGACAATTTTTGAAAATTGAACAAAAATGAGCCAAAATGCAAATACAGGGGATTTACTGAAATTTGCAAAAAAAAATTGAAAAATTTCAAAATTTGTCAGAAATAAGTGTATGAAAAAGTTATGAAAAATTGTTGAAAATTGAGTAAAAAAATTACATTACCCAAAAAAGTCCAAAAAATTTACAGAAGTTCACGAAAAATAGTTGAAAAACAGGTGAATTTACTAAAAATATGATGAAAAAATGTTAAAAATTGAATAAAATGTTGGCAAAAAATGCCTTAAAGTACAGAAAACTTTTAAAAGCTAATGAAAAATTATCTAGAAATATGAAAGGTTATCTGCAACGCAAAAAATAATCGTGAAAAATTTCGGAAAGTTTATTGAAAAATTAGCAAAAGTATTTAAAATTTCGGAAATGTTATCGAAATGTGGGAAAAAATGTTGAAAAATATAAAAAATCACCTTTTGTTGTTGGAGAAAATTGTAAAAAATTTTTGAAAATTGAACAAAAAAATTGTCCAGAGTGCTTGGTAGCTTAAAAAATGTCGTAAAATGCATTAATATACTAAAAATATAAGAAAAAAGTTATGAAAATTGTCGAGAATTGAGTAAAAAATTACCCGAAAGTGTTTGGAAGTACAGAAATTTTCATAGAAATGTACCCAAAATATATAAAAAAATTGTCAAAAAGAGCTTAATAGTACAGAAAATGCATAAAAATTCATCTAAAATTATTTAAAAAATGGGTAAATTCACTCTTCATATGTAAAAAAGTAGTTCAAAAATTGAACAAAAAAATTGACGAGAAGTTCTTAACAGTGCAGAAAATTTACAAAAATTGAAGAGAAATTATTGAAAAACTGTAAAATTTACTTGAAATATCGATAGTTAATTTTTACCTCCCTTTCTGAATATTTATTTAACTGACATTGATGTGAATTATTGAAGTAAAAATACAATTCACATAAGAATGTGTGATAAATGGTGGAATGAACGTGTTTTGGGTATGAAACTGCACCCTTTACTCGTTAGTACGTCGCGTCGGTTCGTCGGTCGATATTTTGCAATAGTCTGAGAATTTTGTTACAAAACCTAGTGAAAATAAATTGCGATATTCGCGAAAAGTATTCTCATTCGTCTGCTTGGTAATTCGCTGTTGAGCTGCTGAGATGAATCTTTCAGCAAGGTGAGCGAGGGATAACTCATCAGTCTGCAAATTGGGTAATTATTACGTGGCCTTTTTGCACGTGTAGGTGATTTTTAAATTACGATTGTCGTTTAAATTGATGCCAACGTTGGTTAACATTTCAACTGGGGGTTTCCTTCCGAAATCGTGTTACGTATACGATATTTTGCCAACGCATCGCATCGTTTGTACCGATGTGTATGTATTTGGTGAAGACGCGGAAATCCGCCGTTATCAGTTATCTGCACCGAATCGGCTCGCAGTCTGGTAGATTTATAGCCGGGCAATTTTCACGGGTAAATGAATTTTAACGAATTTGAAAACGTTGAAAAAGAAACTTTCTACCGTTTTACAGACCGAGAGCGGAACGCCCACGACACAAATGCGTCGAATCGTTTCGCTTCTATTTTGCTTACTCGTGTGTCGGTGCCGGTTAATACGGAAGTCGGCAGAGTTCGGTGTACAAAAACGATGCAAGTAAAATACCTATCCCTATGTATGGTACGTGCATTCTGCCGCAATGCATAAGGAAACCGAGCGAGCCAGACTTCTCGTTCATGATTCTGGAAAGAATTGATTATTTCTTCTTATTCAACGTGTAACGAGATGTCAAGGACCTGGAATGGTGGCGGAAAGATGTCTGAGCCGACTGGCAATTTTCAAAAGGGTCGAGTTTTCAGTTGAAAATAACGTACAGCTAAAAGCGAGACTTCGTTTTTTACCTCGAAATAACCGAGTAGCGTATTAATTTTCTGCGAGTTTTTGGTTGAATTGGTCAAAGGCTCGGTATTCATTAAAATGTTACATCGGGTCGAATACAAACTAGAGAGAAAACCTTGTTGAACACGATAAATAGGGTCACATTCAGGTGTAAATTTACCAAGTTTCAGGTTAAAGGGTTCGAAAAGCGAGATATTTTTAGAAAATTTTCAGCTTAGGTTCAATGTTTCGAAATTTGTTCACCAGTAAGCCGATTATTTGTACAAGGCGCAATGTTGGATATTAACAGTACCTTATGAATAATCGATTCTCATCGCCAGTTTTATCGCTAGTAAATGAAATTTAAGATGAATTTGAAAAAAAAAAAAAAAAATTAGAACGCATGAAATGATGTTGTAACAATGTTAATTATTATCGTTGCAATATCCGGATTGTTTAAATTAAACTACGACAGTTATTTTTACATGAAAAAATTCTATACCAATTTCGTTCCGTGTTACTTCCTAGTTGAATGGTAATTTGTTGTCGTAGTGTTGTACATCGATCCATTTCGAACAGATGTTATTCGAATGTTGATACTGTGTGATGTATCAGCGTTGGGCCAAAATTTTTAAAACTCATTATAATAAAATTTTAAATATATCATGATAATGTGTACAAAACATACAAAGCACATACTCACACATGTTGATTCTGTGTTGTAAACAAATGTTAAAGCGACTGTGTTGAAATTGATTAATAATATTCGACCGATGTAGATATATATTGATGTTGAAACAACATTCTAAACACTGAGAAAATGTTAACGCATCTTGCTACTGAAATATTGAATCTGAATTCCTGATGATGTCTGAAAAACGTTGCTTGAGTGTTGAAGCGGTGTGATGCAAGTACATTTTAAGAATGTTGATAAGACTTGTAGAAACATTGCAGAAATGTTAAAGTTGCATGTTGCAGAAGCATTATAGGAATATTGAAGCATCCGGTTGCAAAAACATTGCAGAAATGTTGAATTAACATGTTGCAAAAACATTGCAGAAATGTTGAAGTACCATGTTGCAAAAACATTGCAGAAATGTTAAAGTACCATGTTGTAAAAACATTGCAGAAATGTTGAAGCTTCCGGTTGCAAAAACATTGCAGAAATGCTGAAGCTTCCGGTTGCAAAAACATTGCAGAAATGTTGAAGTAAGATGTTGCAAAAATTTTGTTAGAATGTTGAAGCAACAAAATATTGCTGCATCCAGGTGTAGAAACGTTGCAGAAATATTAAAGTTGCATGTTGCAGAAGCATTGTAGGAATATTGAAGCATCCGGTTGCAAAAACATTGCAGAAATGTTGAAGTAACATGTTGCAAAAACATTTTTGGAATGTTGAAGCAACAAAATGTTGCCGCATATTACGCAGAAATGTTGAAAAACATGTTGCAAATATTAAAAAAATGTCGAAGCCACATCTTGCAGAAAAATTGCAGAGTTATCGAAACAACATGTCGAAGAACATTGTTAAAGTATTGGAATACAATGTTGTAAAAACATTGTGGAAATGTTGACGCATTATGTTGCAGAAAAATTGTAAAAATGTTGCAGTATCAGTTTGTATATGTATTATAGAAATGTTGACAGAACATGTAGTAGGAATGTTATAAGCATGTTGGGGCATCATGTTGTGTAAACATTACAGCAATATTGAAATGACATGTTGCAGAACTCGTAAAAATGTTAAAATTCCATGTTGCAAAAGTACTGTCAAAATGTTGTAGCACTTTGTTGCAAAAACATTGCAACAATGTTGCAGTATCAGGTAGTAGAGATATTGCAGAAACGGTAAAAGATCATGGTGTGGAAACATTGTGAGAATGTTAGATCATTATGTTGTCGGAACATTGCAGAAATATTGAAATGACATGTTGCAGAAATGTTGCAGTATCTGGTTGTGGAAACATTGCAGAGATGTTGTAGTATTGTGTTGCGGAAAAATTGTAAAAAATGTTGTAACATCATGCGATAGAAACATTGCAGAAATTTTGAATTCACATGTTGCAGGCAATGTGAAAATGTTGAAGCCACCTATGTTAGAAACATTGCAAAAATGTTGAAACATGCTGTAGAAACATTGCAAAAATGTTGAAACATGTTGCAGGAATATTATAAAAATGTTAGAGCATTGTGTGGCAAAAACATTGCAAAAATGTTGAAACATGCTGTAGAAACATTGCAAAAATGTTGAAACATGCTGTAGAAACATTGCAAAAATGTTGAAACATGCTGTAGAAACATTGCAAAAATGTTGAAACATGTTGTAGGCACATGTTGCAGAAAAATTGCAGAAATATTGAAGCATCGTGTCAGATTTTTTGATTTTGATAAAACGGTTGCTCATTCCTTATCTCCCCTTCAAATTGAGCTCCAGAGTTGATATTTGGTGCGTAGACTTGGTGGAGCCATAGATGAGCTTTTTGGTAGTTTCAAATTTTCAGACCCATCGTAAACCCCCCTCCCCTCTCAGTCCTAAAAATATGGTTTTTGGGTGGGTTTTTTTATATTTTGAGTTTATTCCTCGTATAACTCCCTTCCAAATTGAGCTCAGAAATTGACATTTGGTATGTAGATTTAGCAAACGTCCTAAATGTACCTTTTGGGGGTCTCGACTTTTCAACCTCATTGCATCCCCTCAAAATCCAAAAAAAAGTTGTTTTTCGCTCAGTTTTTCTTATATTTTGAGTTTGTTCCTCTCGCATAACTTCTCTGCAAATTGAGCTAGGGAGTTTAAATTTAGTATGTACATATATTTAGTAGGTGCCCCAGATGTGATGTTGGAGGGGGGGGGGGTTATTGACTTTTTAGCCCCATTGCACCTCCTCACAGCCTCAAAAATGTTGTTTTTTGTTTTCTTGTTCTTCAAGTTTGCTCCGCGCACAGCTCCCCTCCAAATCGAGCTGGGAAGTTGAAATTTGATATGTACATTTAATAAAGGTCTTAGTTGTACCTTTTGATAGTAACGACTTTTTAGCCCCGTTGCACGCCCCCCTCCCCTACCTTTGATTAGGAGTTTTTTCAATTCATATATTTATAATATTTCACGAAAATTCTGGAGTCTTAGTCTCCCCCCCCCCCAACTAAATCACCAAACTCCGCCGATTACACTATCCTCCACTCCAGTTCACATCACTGTTCATTCGAAGCCATTATAGTAATGTTGGTCACACTTGACTGAAAATTGTGAAAATGGATTTTTTTTGGATCATTGAACAAATTTCATATTTTTTCCTACCCTTCCGCCTGCGGTCTTATTATATCTTCTAAGACGATGGGTTGTAATAGCCTAAAATTTTATTTAAAAAAATGAAGTAGCTTGAAAAAAATCACTCATTGATATTTGAAAAAATGTAAAATATCTTCATCGCTTGTTTCAGACTCTATGATTGATATAATTTGAAATCCCTGTTTTCTCCCCGGCCTTCTTTATACTTTACTTCGTTCGCCATCGTTATTTCATTTCGTATATTTATATACTCTTACTCGACTATATTTCCAACGAGATAAAAGCAAGATGGAAAAACTAGCCACAGAAAAAAAAAGTGCTGAAAAACAAACCTCTCCTCCCCACCCACTTCACTTCATAAAGATAACAATGCTTTTGATTACGTTACCGCACGAATATAATTGCAATATCTCGTAAAAGTTTTTCCAACGTCGTTAAGACGTTTTTATTTAGAATTAAAACGAACTGAACACTACGACGCGACACGATTCAACGTAGGTATTCTAAAAAAAAAAAAAGAATCAAAATAAAAAAAAAAAAAGAGTAGAATAAATAAAGAGAAAAAGAATTTTTTTTTTTTTTTTTAAATGAAAAATGAAAACTTCTATTCTCTAAAAGTTCACTGGGCGCGAGGTGGCACACCGTTCGCGAAAATCCTCTCTGCTCATTGCTCGGTTCAAAAAACCATCACCTCAACAGTTTTCTGGCAGCAATGTGACCTTTTCGAACTCGTGTCGGAATTTCGTGTTCGTGTAAAATAAATTTTTTTGCAAGCTAACCACTGTGTAAGAGTATACACCCTTATACGACGAGTACGTTAGCGTCAACTCGACGTGAAAAAGAGAAAACAGTTCGTCGACTTTAGTGAAACCGAATAGTTTTGTTTTGTAGTTGTGTAAAAGTTTACCATTTGCTTACCGATAGATACAGTCGTACTGTATACGAAAGAGTGGGTATAACTATATGGGTTGATTGAGGCAACCATGATGGGTTCTCGTACGAATTTTTTTCTTCTTTTTTTTCTCCTCTTTTGAAAACTTATACGAATGTAACATATGGGTACAATGTGTTATAATATGTACTACGTAAAGAATATATATACATATGTATATCTATCAATAGGTAAACGTATAAAGTGTATCGTAAAAGATGAGTAAAGCGATTCGACATTGATGCGAAAGTATACGCGAATAAATCACGTCAACCGAATCAAATAATCCGAAATTCGTTTCGGGAAGTTTACCTGTCAGCTTTACGTCGAAAAACCTTACCTATATGATATTGGAAGTGATTGAACTTTATCACGTTTACATTGTAAATGTTATTATAAGGTAAAATGGGAAGATGTGTACGAAGTACGAACACAATGAAGGGAAAGGGTATATTCCATTGACACGTAAAGTTTTCAACACGATGAGGTAAATGTTTGCTTGTTATGCGTACGATGATGTACGAGTATATATGTGAATCTCGTACTTGTACGTAGGATACCACATTGTGCTGGTAAAATTATTATACGACGAGTACATATTGGAAATTCATATCTCTGCGTAAATATGCGGTAAATTTATTAACAGCTCTGTTTGTATATGATGCATATAATAATCGATTTAAACGAACGAAAAACAATATCGCCCTTGAACAGAGCAGAGCACAGCAGACCAGACCAGACCTACACTAACGTGAATGATATAAAGGTAGAAATTTTCGACGAAATATATTTTCAAATAAGAGGAGGAAAAAAAAAAAGGAAAAATACCAGATAAAGGAAGGGTATACATGATGCTATACGAGGGTTGGAAAATATTCTATGTAGTGATGGTATACGATGCCATAAGGAAGAAATATATACTCGAGAATATTATTATTATATATTTATATGAAAAGTATAAAACGAAAGTAAACTGTAAGGTACCTTTACCGGACGTATTTTCGTATTAAACTTTCACCGCCATCGAGAAAATTTACTCCGAAGGGTAATTTTTTTTTATCAACGTATTAATCGTTGGGCTAAAATTAAGGATTAAACGAAACGCAAACGCGAGCGCCAGTAGGCGTTTTAATTATTATCCAGTCGATGGATCCGAAGGGTTGTAAATTAGACGCGCAAATTAACCGAATGGTATTTAACTTGGAAATATTGGCACGTTTTTAGTATTGCCTTTTTTTAACGTAAATTACGATTAAATAAAAACTTTTTCCTTTTCAATGTCGAAAGTTGGGAATTTTTTTTTTTTTCTCTCATTGCTGTACTGTGCTTGGCAGCGACACGTGTATCGAGCTAGGTATTCGATTTACGAGGTGAAGCGAAACGACCATATTATGTACCCCCCTCTCTCTCTCTCTCTCTCTCTCTACCTATACTGTAATAATAATAGTTTAATGAAAATACCTATAATTGGTAGCTACCTATACCTATTGGCAGCTATGCATCGTACGAGTGCGAAGAAGTTATAATGTTAATCGAAGTTAATTAATTTTCTTTTTTGTTTTGACTTGTTTTAGGTAAAATTTTAAGAACGTGGTTATCAACGAGAAAAAAAAATCGAAGCGAAGAAAGACTGCGAAGAATAGCCAAAGTAAGCCATATATATTTACTATTGTTTTCAATAGGTATCAGTAATTCAGTATACTTATACCTGATTAGGTAATAGATATTTGATGTATTATGTGCGCCGTGTGCTGTGTGGAGAGAAACAGAGAGAGAGAGAGAGAGAGAGAAAGACCTTATCGAGTTATTTGTTTCGAAAGAAAATTTCGTCGAGTTTGAAGACAACCCAAAAAAAAAATAAAGAGTAAAAAAATCCAATATACCGAGTGTAATGATACGAAACAAAATCCAATTAAAGTTTCAGTCGATAGATTTCATGAATTTGGTGTTCCAAAAGACGAGTTTTAAAATTTTATTTAGTGAGAAAGAATTATTGTGTCGTTTTTTCGAAGGATTCTTAAAATACTTTCGGCAGGAAAATTGAATAAGTAAATTGAAATTGATCCGAGGTGAAGAATTTTTTTTCTTCAACGTGTGGTTTTCTCGTATTCTACGATCGAGCCTATAGAAAATAAATGCCCAAGTTTATTGGATATTGGCCAAATGTGTTTTGAAAATTACTTGCTCAGTATTCGAGTCGTATGTGTTTTTCAATTTTTTTTTATTGCCAAAAAAATTATTCTTAAGTGAATTATGGGACGTTAAATTAATGAAAAAATATTTGATTAAAATTTTTATATGTACCTAATATGGTTTTGAATCGAGCTACAGAATCATTTTGAAATATTTTTATAATAACAGTCCCTTTCCGTTTTTCTATTAGTCTATTACTGCCAATTATTGGTACCGGTCTGAAAGATACTATAAAGATCTAGATAATTTAACGATAAAAAATGTTTTACAAATTCAAAAGATATCCTCCCTAATCCCCGTGAAGGGATCAGAGGAAGCCATTGGAATAATCCATTAAATAGATGGGTTTATATTTTTAGATGGCCCTGAAAAATTATGTTAAATGTGGAGACCGCCTCTCTTCCTACCCATTCCAACCTCTCAGCCTCCTTTGAAGAAATGAAAAACAGGCACCTTTTTTCTTTTAGGGAAAAATTCTAGATCATCAATAAGTAACATATCCATGTCAGCATTTTAACACGTAGTGCAAAAATCATTCATAATCATCTTTCATGGTTGATTTTTAATCAAAAACTTTAAATTAAAAATCAGAAACCTAACATTAAAAACGCCACGTTTTTAGAAAACGACCCCTCAGCCTTGAGGCATATCCATATTGAAAACGGAGGGAAAAAACTGTACCGACTACGTTTAAAATATCAACCAAGTGTTGATAAAACTTTGAAAATTTTTTAATTTTAATTTTTTTTATTATTCAATTCTTCTTATTTTAAATTTGTTTCATTTTGAGATTTCAATTTTTTATTTTTTTATGTTTATTTTAACTTTTTTCATATTTCAAATATTTTAATTAGACGTATCCATGTTAATTTTTTAACGTCAATTTCAAAAATAATTCATAATCACCATTCATCGCGAGATTCTTTTACCAAAAAGTTAAAATCAAAAATCAAAAACGTCACGTTTTCAGAAAATGAACTCCAGCCCTGAGACATATCCACGTTGAAATACATTTTTCACGAGAAAAATTCTACTTTGATACCTTTCTCGAGCGAAAATTTTGGATTTGATGTCGATGTATAATTTTAATGACTATATGAAGAAGGACGATGAACAATAAAATTTTAATTGTCGAAGCTATGGACATGAAATGATTGACGAATTTTTTATCGAAAGTTGTATTTAATTAAGCATTTTTTACTACAAGTGCTCCTCAATTTTTCTCAAAAAGATGAAACCACCTTGCGCTTATTACTAAAACTATATATTTCACATGTCAATTCATCATTTGCAATTGTTCCCCGCGGAATTTTATTTATGAAAAGATGATTAAAAATTTGTCTGATATATAATATGAGGGAATTTAAAAAAGTTTGCTACTGTTGATGAGTCAATTTTAAAATATTAAATATTTGAAACTTTTGAATAAAACCATGTCCTAGGAAAGCTGCACTTTTATAGCCTCGTGTTTAAGCTCCGTAGCTCTCTTCCTCCCCCCTCCCCTCCCACACTATATGAGGTGAACCGAAATCGATAATTAGGTGCAAATAAACCGGGTGTCATAAGGGTTCCTCACTCTGTAGGGATAACCATCGTGATTTGAAACTGATCAAGTTTCAGTTTATTTATTTACACTTTTTTAATTTTTTTAGGTGCATTTTTTTGTTTTTTTATTATTCTTCTTTTTTCATTTTTTTATTATAGTTTTTCAATTTTTTAAAAATTTTTTGTTTTTTTATTTTTTAATTTTTCAATTTTTTCTATTTTCTATTTCTTTTTATTTAAACATTTTTTTAATTTTTTAATTTTTTAATTTTTTAATTTTTTTTCATTTCATTTTAATTTGTTTATTTTTAAATATTCAAAATTTTATTTTTCATTTTTTTATTTTGTTTTTTAATTTTTTTTTATGATTTAATTTTTTTACATTGACACTCAAATGCGATCATTTTTTACCACTTTAGAATTTCGTAACCACATAAGTTTGCTTTCCTAAATAATGGAACATGACTAACCAATTTAGCGTTAAAGACATCTTTAATTTTCCTTAACATTTTATCTTTCACAAAATAAGTCCACTGATGTCAGTCCAATGATGACGTCACAGTGTTGATGGTTCACTAATAACATCTCTAATTTTCTTCAAGATTTCAATTAGAAATCATAAAATCAATCTTTCATGAAATAAGTCCACTGATGTCAGTCCAATGATGACGTCACAGAGTTGATGGTTCACTAATAACATCTCTAATTTTCTTCAAGATTTCAATTAGAAATCATAAAATCAATCTTTCATGAAATAAGTCCACTGATGTGATTCCTGGTCCTAAAAATCTGCCCACTGATGTCAGTCCAATGATGTCGTCACACTGTTGATAGTTCACTGGTAACATCTTTAATTTTTCTCAACATTTCAATTTAAAATCATAAAATCAATCTTTCATGAAATCAGTCCAATGATGACATTACAGTGTTGATGGTCCGCTAATAACATCTCTAATTTTCTTCAACATTTCAACTAGAAGTCAATAAATCAATCTTTCATAAAATAAATCCACTGATGTGATTCCTGAGCATGAAAATCTGTTCACTGATGTCAGTCCAATGATGACATTACATGTTGATGGTCCGCTAATAACATCTCTAATTTTCTTCAACATTTCAACTAGAAGTCAATAAATCAATCTTTCATAAAATAAATCCACTGATGTGATTCCTGAGCATGAAAATCTGTTCACTGATGTCAGTCCAATGATGACGTCATAGTATTGATGGTCCACTAATAACATCTCTAATTTTCTTAAACATTTTAACTTAAAATCATAAAATCAATCTTTCATAAAATAAATTCACTGATGCGATTCCTGGCCATAAAAATCTGCCTACTGATGGCAGTCCAATGATGACGTCACACTGTTGACGCTGAATAATTGACGACCAATTGTTGGCGATTTTTCCAGAATGCGATATTAAACATCTTTCGATGTTAAAAAAATGTTTTCCTTTTTTATTTTTCATTTCTTTTTTAATTTTCTGTTGTGTTTTTCCTTCTTTCTTTTTACTTTTTTTGAGTTTTAGTTTTATATTTTGCATTCTGTCATTATTTGTTTCTTTTTTTTAAGTTTCATTTTTATATTTTTTTTCCTTCATTTATTTTTTTATTTTTTATTTTTTCACTTTTCCATTTTTTTATAATTTTTTTTATTGCTTCATTTTTCATGTTTTCATCGTTGTGAATCCAAGAATTATAAGCCTAAAATGACGGATTTGATATACACATTTGTGGTGATGACCAAGTCAAAGGGATGTTGAGGGGGTTAAAATTGTAAAAATTGTTCGTGTTTAAATCAAGTGATAGGAAATCAAAAGTAGTACAAATAATATAATCAGTGTTCAGCTTTCTAGAACAATTAAAGGGACAAGAGAGATATGAAGATTTTTCTTCCTTTTTTGACCTTGAAAACGTCAGTTCCTCGCATATCTGTCCTCAAGATGAGCCAGGAATTTGAAATTTGGTAGGCAGATTTATTGAGGTATTCTGGACGTGCCATTTGCGAATTTCCATTTCTCAGACCCATTCTATCCCCTCACATCCCCCCAAAAATAAATTTTAGTTTTTCGAGTTTCTTTCCTATTACACTCCTTCACATCTCCAATGGAGTAGTTATTTGAGCGATTAGCGCTGTTTCTCTGCTTTGCTTGCCGTACATCGCCCCTCCAAATTAACCAAAAGGGGTTAAAATTTAACGTGCGTGTCGAATGAGGGTCCCAAATGTGGCTATTGTAGGGTTCGAGTTTTCAGTGCTATCGTACCTGCTCATAGATCCAAAAACAAAATGCTATTTTCATTTTTTGAGTTTGTCAACGTATTTTTCACCATCAATTTGAACTGTGAGGGTAAAATTTGACATGTAACGGTTACAACTTTTCAGCCTCCTTGGTCCCCTACCCCCCGTAGGACCAACAGTCGCCTTTCAGAACGTGTGATGATCAACTATTCGTTCGAAAGTTGACCTCTACTCGGGCATAAAATCTCAAGCCTTTTATTTCGGCAGGCTTGATAATTACGTTACTTTTTCCATGCTGCATTGGTCGTTGTAAAATTGCATCGGCCCAGATTTTGACGTTGAATTTGGCTTATCTTAACTGGTTTTAGTGCTGAATGGAAATTTACGTTTATAGGATAACTCGAAAAAAAAACACCCCGCTTCTTCCATCGCATTCGTCGACTCGACACTCGTCTGCTATTCGTATAAACGATAATTATCGACGTAGTACGTCTGTATTACACTACATTGAGCACACGGGTGTGGAAAAAAAAAAAATTTGTTGACATACCATAACATTATGTATCTGTACGTAGCATTACTCGTGCCTTAATAATTATCACGAGCGGATTCACCGGTCGAATTACATTATTACAATTCGTATTTTACACAACGTATTAAGGTGCAATCAAACTGATAACAAAAAAAAAAAATCGCAACAGCTTTATTTTATCTGAACTGCAGTAACGAAAATTTTTTCGATGCAATTTCAATGACAAATGAATGTTACATACGTGCTCGAAGTTTTCCATATGCAATATCCAATATCCGTATTATCGGCTCTTGAAATATACGCTATGCACTTTTTTGTCATCTAAGCAGATGGTACTCGAATCGTACCGTGTACGTTGTGAAATATTGAAAAATGAACGAGCGAAGCACGAGTCGTGTGCGTCGATGCCGTAGACATGGGTCGTGTGCATATAATGCGTTCTTTATATTCTTACTTTAGGTACTTTTTTATTTTTTTGCAAATTGGCAATTTCAGCGATAAATGGATTACAGCGATGAAACGCGAGCTCGTCTGCCATGTCTAGACTGCGAACGATGACTTGTCGAAAAATGAAAATTATATTAGGTATTATATTCGTCGAGTCGCTGTACAAAATGAGATACGACCGTACGTACGTACGATGCGATGTGTTTTTGAGAAAACTAAAATAATTTCGCTGCGATTGCAATTTAACGATATTATCATCGGCGAGGAATTTCTTCGCCAAACAAACTTTTCACTTTGGCCTTCGATGTTTTTCACGCTTATTAAGGATATTATTATACTCGTAGATTGGTACGAGTTTTATATTGTATGGGTATAGAAGGTAATTATTTCAGATGTGATTTTAGCTAGGTAATAAATTACGCGTGGATGAAATACCTGCCTATGTAACAACGTACGTACTTTTCAAAAAGCTGTAAAATTTTCTACGTAGCTGGCGGGAATTTTCCATAATTAGTCGTTTTATTTTAAAACATCCGAAAGCGAACGAAACACGAAAGTGAAGAAAATATCGCGAAACGTGATTTTTCAAAATTCTATTAAGTAGGTGTAACATTATATGAGAAGGGTTGAGAGCAAATAATTTATCCTGTTTTTTTCGGTTTGCTTTTCAAAAGATTTCTTAAGTTGCGTATTTAATAGTGAAAATTGTATCTATGTTTTTGTAATACGCTCAAAAGTGGAATGAGTTTCAAAATTTTCAATTGAAGTGTGGTTTAAAGGGGCTCAAAAATTCTCTCTACAGCTCTGCAGATATGTGAAATAAAGCATTCGAGTTATGAGATGAGGAGATGTGAGTAGAAGAGGTGGTTGTGAGATAATTTTTCAAAATTCATTAGGAAATTTTTTATCAAGGATCACTGTGATTGGCAACACTGACGTAAAAACGTATCAAAAATGAAACGCTAAAAATGACACGTTTTCTCAAAATTCCCCCCCCCCCATTCTCCTTCACTCCTAAAACATCCGTATCAAAATTTTCAGTTATGGATGTTGATTTGAGTCCATTGGCGAAGGAGGGGGTAGGGGGAGGGATCAAAATTCAAAAATATGACTGTGAATAAAGAAAAGCTTTTTCAGCCTGATTTTCATGAAATATTAGAGTTATGTGCATTGAAAAAAAACATCGCTTCGAAATGATTTTTTTCCAAATAGTAGGGGGAGGGGGGAGTAAAATGGAACGGACACGTCGACACCACCAAAAGGTACATTTAGGTTCTATACTAAATCTACTTACCAAATTGTAACTACGTAGCCCAATAGGGGGGGGGGGTATATATACGAGGAACAAACCCAAAAGATAAGAAAAATCGACAAAAAACAACTTTCTTAGATTGTGGAGGGGGAGGTGCAACGAGGCCAAAAATTTCCCCCTCCCCTCTCCCTAAGGTACATCTAAGAACTCATGAAAACACAGAATAAAATAGACCAATTTTACATTGGAACATCAATCACTTCCGATCTAAATCTGAAAGTTCTTTTTCAAGGTCAAAAAGGGGAAAACCCCTCATATCTCCCCTCCTAATTGACTTAGGAGGCTGATATTTGGATATTTTACGCAACTTTGAATTGTTTATCGAATGGTTCGAGAAGGAATCATTTTTGCGATTTTAGCCTATCAGCACGCCCTTCGCCCAAATTTGGGCACAACTGAATTTTGACCCGAGGTCATCCCCACTTCGGGATATCAAATCCGTTACCAATCGAAGCCTATTTCTCAAATTTGGACGATTTTGGTCGGTATCGCAGCCATGTATATAATTTTTAATTGGGGGTGGGGGTTGGGGGTGTTAAAGGATACAAATTTGACATGGCCAAAAACGGTCGTATTGGTCTTTTAGGAGTCGTAAACAAATCTGGTTGACCTCCCTCCCCTCCTAGCCGCAGTTCGATGGATCGTAATAGCCTGGTTTTCATTACTAATGCGACGTAGAAAATCGAGCTAAAAATGACCAAAAAACTGCATTTTTGGTGCTTAGCAGGGGGGTGGGGTTGCAATGAGGGGGTGAAAATTCTGAAAGTTCAAATCCTAATATGCATCTAAGATTTCTACAAAGTGTACATGCCAAATTTAAACTCCGGCTAAATTGGAGGGGAGATATGTGCTGGAAAGGTTTTTTTCAAGGTCAAGTAGGGGAAAAACCTTAGTATGTTCCCTACCACTTAACCTAGGGCGCTGATTTTTTAAGTGTTTGAGATAACTTTTGATTCTCTACGAAAATTTTTTGTCACTTGAGCTCCTCAGCACCATCTTCCCTTAATTTGGGTGTAACTGAATTTTTCCCCAAGGTCATCCTCACTCAAAAATAACTAATCTGCTATCGAACTAAGCCTTCTGCTCAAATTTGAGCAAATCATTTTTAGTTTCTGGAAATTTTTTTTTTTTAATTATAAAAAATTTTAAAAATTTCAACTTGACAAAAAAAATACGAACTAGAGTATCTTAAGAGCGGACTCTTGTGTTGACAAAAAATTAAAGAATGAAAAAATTGTTATTTTATAAAATAAGAAAAAATTTATTTCATAAAATTGAAAAGTATAAATGATTATAAGCATTTTAATTTTGAATAATAATAGAATTCCCATAAAATTGGAAATTTTGAATGATGAAATCTGTGTATACCGAAAAATTGAATATAAAAATTTTAGAAAGAGAAAAATGATTTCCATGGAAATATACTTTGTTGCCAAGGAAAAAGTATAATTGGTACTGTTTGAAAAACAATATGTTTATCTCTAATGGATCATTTGGTTCTTGGTGCATCATTTGATCCTAAAATCTAATGAGAAAATGGTCCAATTTAGGACATCTTGACAAATAATATTTTGGTCTCTAATGTATTATGTAATGACTAATGGACCATTTAATTTCTAATCGACTATTTCATCCTAATGGGTCATTTGAATCTTGATGTATGGTCCAGGGGGGACACTTTTAAAAGTAATATCTCGGTCCCTAATAGACCATTTGATCACTAATGGGGGGGGGGCTATCCAATCACTGATGAACAATTTTTTCTTAATAGACCATTTGATCCCAAAATCTAATTGCTCCCAGGAATCGCGATCCGAAGTTATGATGAAAATTAAAAAAAAAAATCGATAAAAATTTAAAAAAAGTATAAAAATATTGAAAAAATATTTTTTTTAAATATAAAAAATAAAATAAATAAACAAAAAAAAATTTTAAAATATGAAAAAAAATTTTAAGTTGAAAAAAATGAAGAATATTAAAAATTTTTTGAAAATAATAAAAATGAAAACATTGAAAAAAAAAATAAAATAAATGAATAAATAAATTTAAAAAATTAAAAAATAATTTAAAAAAAATTTATAGTTAAAAAAAGATAAAAAATTGAAAACTTATGTAAAAACTAATTAAAAATGAAAAAATGTTTTAAATTAAAAAAATGATCAAATAAAAATAAAAAAGATGAAAAAAAAAATAATTACAAAAATAAAAAGGAATAAATAACAGACGTGACCAAAACTAGTATCAATGGTCTTCTGGGACCTCGAAACGGATTTCGTTGGTACTCTCTTCCCTCCATCCTCGTAGGTCAATATTTCATAAAAGCCTGGTTTTAATTGACAATATCAGAAAAATCATGTTAAAAATTGAGTTTGAAAGCTGACATTTTTACCACTTCATTTAGAGGTCATTTCACAACTGTTGTATCCTCGCGATTAGAAAAAATGAAAGAAAATTTGAGTCACGTTAATGTACATGCACTTATCAAATCCACTGATATGACTTTCCAACAAAACTGAAATAGCTGGTTGGGGTACGTCCTCTTGTGAGAAAATTGATTCAATCGTATGAAAGAATTTCGTCAAAAAATACCTTCCAAGAACCAATGATTCAACAAAGTGTACACAACGTGATTATATAAATTAACATTGCAAATATTCGCGAATTTTAATTCACTAAACTGCGCACTAAATAATGATTGTAAAGAGGTGCTTTGTAAGGAGACCCTCCCCTTATATGTACTACTTGTACAGTACATCATTCAAGTTCCCGTTACATGATCGACATTTCTCTCTCCCCCTGCCATCTCTGTCTTATACCAGGAATGAGTGAACCCTTCTATATATTTATAGTACATTATCAATAAGATATATACGTTATCAAATGCTTACACACACACACACACACATAAAAAAAACTATGATCTAATCGGGGCACCTATTTTACGTGTTTTCTAGTTCCACGCCGAACTGCTGGGTAAATCTGTAGACGATGAAAATTCATCGTGGTCGACCGCCAACAGCCGGCGAATCTCCAACGAGCAACCTAATAACAAAGAAAACGATATGGACGATACGACTCGAAACGAAGTCATGGATCGTAACGAACTGCTGTTGGATATAAATTTAAAAACAATGGTATTACTGCATCACAATCAAGACTTACAAAGAAAATTGAACGCATTAGCTCGCGAAACTAGAAATCTCGTTAGGTCCTGCCGTAATAGCAACAACAACAACAACAACAACAACAGCAACAACAATAACAACAACACGACCAATAATTGTAATAATAATAGAAACGAAACCATTAATGGCGAATCGGCTGCTAATTAACTAGGTTTCTAGGGAAGGAAAAAAAAACACACACAAAACTCTGCGCCTTAACGTTTACAATTCTCTTCATATATACCTTTTTCTACGCCCCCCCTCCCTTAGCCTTTTTTTTTCTCGAGGGATGAAAAAAAAAAAAAAGAAAAGGATACCTATCGATTGGAAGGGGCTCGGAAGCAGGTTTTTGAAGTACTACTGTATAGTTTGCTGCCTCTTATATTATACTACGATATTGTACGTATGTTCCTAGACCTACTGCGTATGTATATTTATATATTATAAAGGAGGTATATGTAAACATACCATCTATAGTATGTATACCTATGTAATTACCTATCTACCTCTGGAAGACCTTTACCATACATATTTTTTTAGGCGTTTAAATGATAGAGGTAAAACATCATGGAAACGTGTGTATGTATAAGACCGATATATACAACACGATTTACTCGTATACCTACCTATCTATCTACCTACCTGTACCTACCTACTACCTATCTTGTAATGTGCATAACAACGAATCATGGGGAAATTTCTTATACTTTACCCCATTATATGTGTGTATACGTGTTGGCGTAAATTTTCAATGATCTCATTTTAATTATGGAAAATTTAAACAACGTTGATCCGACGATACGATACGACTCGACGCGGCGAGAAAAAGGTGCTTCAAACGTACTCAAAGTTTAACGCATATTATATTATATTACGCATACTGTGTACCATACGTTTGTTTGTATGTGTGTAGTATGTAGAGATGTAATGCCTTTACCTACCTAGACCTACCTATAAACATTTAACAACCCACCATTTTATCATGATACTATTTATCTCGTTTACGTAAAAGTAATTCTTATATATATATAGATATATATAAGAATACCTATACGTGCCTAGGTATGTAATAACCATGTAAAAATTGAGCGAAGAAAAACCATCACAATTTTCGCCAAAAATTCGCGTTTATATAATATTTATATATATAATATACGAGTTACATATACATACGATTACCTATACGTAAGAAACGTAGTCTACCTCATCATTATATTTTTATGTTTAGCGTAATCATTTCCCCTCTGCCCTTTCCCTCATTCCCCAACCAGCGTTTTGTTTCCCTTATTTCTTCGTTTTACCTATACCTACCTACCTACGTACTTTCCCCTTCTCTCGTAGACAATCTCGATTTGTTATTTATGAATTTTCAAATAACTTATAATTTAGGTTAGGTACCTTACCTATTATATCTACGTGTCGATTTATGTACATGTACTAGATTTGGGTACGTGTGTGTGTGTGAGTGAGTATTAAAAGACGATCGTGAAAGAGTTGAATTTTAACTTTTTTTTTACTTTCTTTCTTTCATATGTGAGATTTTGAAGATCGTCGTGGTATTTTGATAAAGGTGGCGAGAATTTTATGTGATTTTAAAATCACGTCGTTAAGAAATAAGTACAATTTTTTTTTTCTTCTTTCTTATATAAGCGCTACCCGTTGATTAGTGATTTATTCCTCGTTTATTTATTAGCGTATTTATACTGTGTATTTTTTTTTTATTTTTTTTTTTTTATGTGATCGTGTTATTGTTTGGGAGTTTTATTTTTGTCGTGTAAACAGTGTGATTATAATTATTATTTTTTTTTTAAATAGAAATTGAAATGAAAAATTATTACGCATACGGCGAAAATGATTAATTAAGGGTAATTTGATGGGAAGAAAAATAGAAACTGGTAAAATTAAGAATTTATTTATGAAATGCATTCTTTTTGGTGGAATGAAGGAGAGGAGGGAATCGGTGAAAATATCAAATGTATGCAGGTTAAATTTACGATATTTTTAACCGACTACTTGAAAGAAATTACAC
>FIZR01001853.1:0-40860 GCA_900060175.1 Ferrisia virgata
TAAAAATCTGTCCACTGATGTCAGTCCAATGATGACGTCACACTGTTGATGGTCCGCTAATATCTTCAATTTTTCCTCAATATTTCAACTCAAAATCATAAAATTAATCCTTCATAAAATAATTCCATTGATGTCAGATCTCTAATTTTTCTCAACATTTCCAAACTTAAAATCATAAAATCAATCCTTCATAAAATAAGTCAACTGATGTCATTCCAGGTTATAAAAATCTGTCCTCTGATATCGGTCCAATGATGACCTTACACTGTTGATGGTCCACTAATAACATCTCTAATTTTCCTTATAATTTCAACTTACAATCATAAAATTAGTCTTTCACTAATGTCATTCCACTCCATAAAAATCTGTCCACTGATATCAGTCCAACGATGATGTCACCTCTGTTGACTGTCCACTAATGTTTTCTAATGATGATGGACAACTGTTGGCGCTCAAGTGTTGACGGTCAATTGTTGACGATTTTTCCAGAATTCGCTATTAACCATCTTTCATCGGTAATTTTAGAAAAAAAATTTCCTCCTGCACCACCCTCCTGCTCAGAATATTGAAAAAAAAAATTCTCTATTCACGTGTATTGGCTTTTTTGGCATATGCCCGCATACCCTCGTTCATGTCCGGTGGCATTTCAGCTTCTCACTATACGACAACAAGGAATTGCAATTTTTCAAGAGTATAAACTTTTTAGCCTCATTTTCTATACCATATTTTCAATGAAAATTAGACTATTGTGGTTTATCAACCTGTGGTAGATGAGAGAGTGATATGAACAAAATTTGTTTTGGGGTCCTAGAAGACCATTGCGACCATTTTTGGCGATGTCAGATGTTTGATGTTGGCAGCCTGGATATTGATGGCCAACAGTTGACCAACAAAATCTGGACAGTCAAAATCCGAATTGTTCTGATTTTGATATCTTGGATGTTAAAGGTCTTAACATTGATGGTCAATTGTTGGATTATTTGACAAAAAAGTTGAATGTTATGAAAAAAATGTTAAGTAATTTTCAAAATATTCCTGATATTAAAAAGAAAC
This sequence comes from Ferrisia virgata, assembly GCA_900060175.1. Lineage (NCBI taxonomy): Eukaryota > Metazoa > Arthropoda > Insecta > Hemiptera > Pseudococcidae > Ferrisia > Ferrisia virgata. The sequence goes on from FIZR01001853.1 coordinate 1,054, forward strand.
CAAAAATTTTTTGAAAGTTATGCCTCACTCAGATAAAACGTGGACTTCTGCTGGAACCGGGGAAGTGATAACATGATGAATTTTGAGAATTTGCTCAAAATTCTTTTTATTAATGTTGAAATTAAGCGTTCAAGATGTCGAAAGTCCAGATATTGATGGTCAACTGTTGAAAGTCAACGCATCGAAGTCCACAGTTGACTATCAACCAATTGATGGTCAAGTGTTGATGGATTCGGAGTGTCAAGGGTTGACAGTCCAAATCTTGATGATACAGGTGTTGATGGTTCACAATTATTGGTCAGTTCTTGGCTCTAGAAAGTCCATTGATGACCATCAACCCCTAATGATCAAGTGTTGATATTCCGTTTTACAAAAAAGTCAAGTCTTTTTTATTTTAATTTTTCTCACGAAACTAAAAATCATTTGCTAAGCTCGATATGGACCAAAATCGATCAAATTTGGGAAATAGGCTTAGATTGGCGGCTGGATTTGGTACTCTGGAGTGGGGATGACCTCGGATCAAAATTCAGTTATGCCCAAATTTTAAGACGGAGTTGCTGAGGTTCTGAAATCTTTAAAAAATCTTCCTATCTTAGTCAACTGACAGACAATCCAATGTAGGTTTTTCCCTTTTATGGCTTGGGGAAAAGCCTGTCCCGGATGTGTATTTTCGGGGTTTCGACTTTCCACAATCATTGCTCTCCCTTCCAATGTGTTTTTGGGGAGGTTTTCTTATGTTTTGAATTTTTGCCTCGCATAACTCCCCTTCAAATTGAGCTACAAAGTTGAAACTTTGTGTGTAGATTTCGTATAGGTCTTAAATGTGCTTTTTGGGGGTTGTTTTTTGTTTTTTTTTTTTTTCGCTTTTCGTGCATATTTTTAATTATCTAAGAACGCAATTTTTTCTGGTTTTGGAATTCAATTACCATACTGCAGTTTTCACAAGAAATTTAGAGAACAAAATTCCAGACAATTTTCGAATCAGGTAATTTCTACTTTTGAAACGTCACGTTCACAACAACAAAAAAAGTACCTCCCAGTTCCTGGCAATGAAGAGCTCGAATATTAAAATTAAGCCATATAAATCGTACCTTCTTTGTTAGCATCAACAAGCCAAGTTTTTGTCGATTTAAAAAAAAAAAAAATCTCATTTCACAGCAGAATCAAAATTATCAAAGAACACTTAAAAATTGGAAATCGATCTCGAAAATGTGATGGAAATTTTGGAATCAGGCAGGGGTCTGTTATCGAATATACATTGAAAAAATTGTCTCGCTCTAGGGTACGAATTATTTGCTTTTTTTTAAAACGATAAACGCTTTTGGAAACCGTACTACTTACGAGTAGCCTAAGGTATGATGAATGACGACGGCGACGCGACGAAGCTGTACAGATTCGCAAGCTTCGACGTAGATTTGCTCACGTTATATTGCAGCTAGAAATAAAGTTAATCTGATCCTTTAAAAGTGGTACCGTATCGTATCGTCTCGAAGAAAAGATACGTATAAAAATGTGATACTTACGTATACAGATACCAAAGGTAATTTCAACTTTTACCTTTAAAACCGAGTATACGGATTTAATTAAATTAAACATCATTCGGAAATTCGAACGAGTGCTGCTTTGCAACATTCCGAAGGGCAATTATTATTCCGAAGTTGAGGTTAACGTTGGGCCGGGCCGCGCCGCGTAGTTGTAGTTACCCAGCGGAGGTTTTAAGATAATTGCCCGAGTAGACATTTGCGTTTTGGCCAACTTTTAATCGCTCAGTCATTACAAACACTACTCATCGAGGAAAACTCTTTACAGTTGCCTTGTTGCTAAACTTAAAATTCTGCAAGCCTAAAACGCGGCTAGGTATAGCAGTGTATTTCCTCTCTCTCTCTTCCCCTTCCTTCCCCCGCTCGCTCACTCGTCAACACTGATGATGCCTCTACTACAATCTCTATTTCGTTTTCCAAATGAGTCTATCGTGATATATGAGCGTCGCGGGATGTTAACAGATGGAAATCGTTAATACGCGTTGCGGAAAAACTTTAGATGGGTAGTTGGGATTATATAGCATTAGCTTTAGGGAAAAAGGGCAAAAATATCATATTCCAAAGTTCGCCGAATAATATGATAGTCCTACTCTCGTGTATAAGGAGATGCTTCGATATCTCCATAATGTATAAGTGGAAGTAGGTACGTTGCTGCTACGTATATAATCTCAAATATTCAATTGATTCGGTATACGAGCGTAGTAGTACGCCTATGTAAGAAAAGGATATGGGTATGCGGTAGTCTCTTATTCCGCGAATATGGCGAATTTATTCGATGTAATGGAAATTCAATTTTACCAAAAATATGCAACAGATGTCGACTTTCGTGCGATCATTTTCCGTTTATTTTGGTTCGCTATTTATTTATTTACACATTATGTATTTTGTTATTTGAAAGGTATTGATTTTTGAAAACGAAAAGGATCGATTCTAGCATTCTTTGTACAGACCTATTTATTTTTGCTCGGCTATTTATTATTAAAGAAGGCACCCCTTACCCAACAATTTCATAGAATAAGACCCGAACTGAAATGCTGCATAAAATAAGAAGTGATCCGATGTACACCCAGTAGTTATAGTGATAAAGACCTGGACTTACTCTGATGTTTGAGTCTAAGTGGCTGAAATTCCACTTTTTTTTTTCGCTTGTCAACGAATTTCAGACTATTGGGATCAGTATGGAATAGGAGCCAAACATTGAAGCGTGATCCGCAGTCAAGTCAGAATTTTCAAAAGATATCCAGTCAGGTCCTGAAAATTTAATCGAACCTTAACAATATTGGACTTGAAGTCCGAGTATTAATACTGAAAGTCATATATTCGTGAATACAGGGCCAAAACGAAGTAAATAGTCCAGATTTCAACTTTCAGTTGATTATGTAGACAAAGAGGTAGAGTCAGATGTAGCCCTTGAGCCCGTATCATGAGTAAGGAGCCAAATTAGAGTACGGAGTGTGCTTGACTACTGATTATTCGTTTTTGTGGTATTGTTTTTTCATTCGTATTCAAAATAGAAATCAGTAAAGGTAATAAACAAAAGTAATGAAAAAATTCCTGCTAGTAGAAAAGTGAAAATCAACGAATCTGGAGTTACTCCAGGATTGAAATTTAGATGACTCCAATTCCAACTTGATATCGTGGTCAGCCTGGAGCAGAAATCGAATATTTACATGTATTTCGGGATTATGTTGGTGACATTAGTAAGGAGTTTGAAATTTTTCCGGAGCTGAATCTCTCGTTAATGTTCAAGTTGAAGAATTAGAATTGAAAATTAGTAAAATTATGACCCTAAAGTTAGATGTAGTCAAAAGTTGAAGTTTGAGGATTCTTTAGGAGTCTTATTGGAGTCAGGAGTCACTTTCTTCATGTTTGGTCGGAGTTGAGAGTTAATTTTTTGATTGACTTAGAGCCTTTTGCTTACATGGTCTGCTCCCCTCTTTCCTCTCAATTGAACTCATTATTAACCATTTTTGGCCACTTCAGAGCCTTCATTCAGTTGAATTTTTAGCCTAATTTTCTATGTCATATTATCAATGAAAACCAGGCTACTACGGTCTATCGATCAATGGAGGTGGGGGCAGGGGATACCAACAAAATCCGTTTTGGGGTTCCACAACGCCATTATAACCATTTTTGGTCATGCCAGATGTTTATTTTTATTTTTTTCCCCCGAACATTAAATTAAGATCATTTACTTTACTTGATACGAACCAAAATCGCTCCAATTCGGTCAATTGGCTCAGTTTGGCGGCGGATTAGATATATATGAGTGGGGGATGATCTTGGATCAAAATTCAGTTTTACCCCATTTTTGGGGGAGGAACTGATGAAGGGCCAAAAATACAAAAATTATTCCTTTTTTAGTCAGTCGATAGAGAATCTGAAGTTGTATAACGCATTCAAAAATAAATCTCTTAAGTCAATTAGGGAGGGAGATATAAGAGTTTTTTCCCTCTTTACCTTGAAAAAGGGCTGTTCCTCTTCTATCTCCCTACCAAAATAAGCTAAGAACTGGAAATTTGGTATGCACATTCAGTAAGGAGCCCTAGATGTGGCTTTTGGGAGTATTGACTTTTCAGCTCCATTGCATCTTCCCACAACCCCTAAAAATGTGGTTTTTTGATCGGATTTTTTTATTCCTCGTTTTTTTTTATTCCTCGCATAACTCCCCTCCAAACTGAGCTAGCAACTTGAAATGGGGGGGGGGGTTGACTCAGCTCTATTGCACTCCCTCACAGCCCCAAAAATGCGGTTTTTTGGTCGTTTTTTCTCTCTTTTTAAAGTTTGTTTCTCGCATAACTTTCCTCCAAATTGAGCTAGTACCTTGAAATTAGCTGTGTACATTCAGTAAGAACCCTACATAGATTATGCTAAAGCCTTCGACTGCGTTAGCTGGAAAAAGACGGTACAAGATACTAAAGAAAATGAGTGTTCCTACTCACATTGTGGAGCTAGTAAAATTGCTGTACGAGTGCAACTCGATGCTGGTGGAAACCAGTGATGAAGAATCTGGTACCTTTCGGCAGAAAGAGAAGTGAGACAAGAATACATAATGTCTGCCTTGCTGTTTAACATATATGACGAATAAATCATGCGACGGGCACTCCAAGACTGGAATAGAGAAGTTTCAGTTGGTGGCAGAAAAATCTCAAATCTCAGATATGTAGACGACACTACCCTGGTTGCAGGACATGGACATTGAAAGCAGATGACAAAAGATGGATAAATGCCTTTGAGATGTAGGTCTGGAGAAGCATGTTGAAGATTTTGTGGACAGCGCGAACGACAAACAAATCAACCTAATTTCAAATTCCTAGCTCAATTTGGATGGGAAATTATGCGAGGAACAAACTCAAAAAATTGGAAAAATCGCCCAAAAATCGCCGTATTTAGGACTGTAAATGAGTGAAATGGGGCTGAAAAGTCGAGACTCCCAAAAGGCACATCAACAGCCGCTACTAAATTTACATAGCTAATTTCAAGTTCCTGGTCTAATTTGGAGGAGAGTTATGTGAGGAAAAAGTAAAAAAATGTGAAAAAACGACTAAAAATCCACTTCTTAGGGGCTGTGAAGGGGTGAAATGGAGCTGAAACGTCGAGCCCCCCGAAAGGCACATCTACGTGCCCTACTAAATATACATACCTGATTTCAAGTTGCTGGCCTAATTTGGAGGGGAGTTATGCGAGGAACAACCTCAAACAATGAGAAAAAACGACCAAAAAGTCACTTCTTAAAGGCTATGAAGAGGTGAAATAAGGCTGAAAAGTCAAGACCCCGAAGAGGCACATCTAAGGCACCTACTAAATGTCCATACCTCATTTCAAGTTCCCAGTTTAATTTTGAGAAGAGTTAGGTAAGGAACAAACTCAAAGAACTCCAGAAATGTGAAAAAGCGATCAAAAAACCGCTGTTGGAAGGGGGGGGTGTTAAGGGGTGTAATGGAGCTAAAATGTTGAAACTTTCAAAAGGCGTATATAGGGCCCCTCAACTGAATGTACCTATCAAATTTCAACTTCCTAGCTCAATTTAAAGGGGGAGATAGGAGAGGAACAGGCCTTTTTCAGGGTTAAAAAGCGAAGAAACTCTCATATCTCCCTTCCTAATTGACTTAGGTGGCTGATTTTTGGATATGCTGTGCATAATTTGATTCTCTATCAAACAGCTTAAAAAGAGGTAACTTTTTTGTTTTCGACCCCTCAGCACCCCCTCCCCCAAAATGTGGGAAAATTGAATTTTGATTCAAATTTATTTTCACTCGTATATATCTGATCCGTCACCAAACTAAGCCGATTTACCGAATTTAAGCGATTTTGGTCGGTATCGAGCGGAGTAAATGATTTTAACGTTAGGGGAAAAAAATAATAAAAATAAATATCTGACATGGCTAAAAATTGTCTTAATGGTCGTCTAGGACCCCAAAACTGTTTTTTTTTTTCGTATCTTCATGTTATCTGCTGTTGGTCAATAGACTGTAATAACCTGATTTTCAATGATAACATGACATATGTAGAAAATAAGGCTAAAAATGACTGATAAAAGCTGATAAAACCGTATCCATACCTGCTTTATCAGCTTATCCGCCGTAGTTACGAATATGATATTATCTGCATATATCTGTGCAATACTCTGACGCCTACTACCTTTTACATAAATACATCAAAATTTCTTCACCCATATCTTGGTGGTAAAATCAGTTGGCAGGTCGATAAGTAGGTAGGTAGGTATCCTAGGTACCAACACGTATTTCCACCAAACAATTTATTCATTCCTCAAAACGAGTATCTACACGTCTACACATACGATGATGAATCGTCAAAAACAAAATATCACCGCGCAAATCAAATCCACCTCATACGAACGCCTCAGGTGACTGATGCTAAATTACAACGACGAATATTTACGTTCGGAGTATGTAGCGAGTGGCACATTGAGGAGCATATACGTATACATATAAACGCATATAAACGTAGCTGAAGAGCTAAATGCTTCATACTCGTATACTATCTATATAGGTATTTTTCTGATAAATATTTTTATAAGCTACGAAGAAACGTTAATGATGTGATGTAATATACGAAACGAAACGAAAAAAAAAAAAAAAAAAAACAGAAATAAAAACTGCCCCGTAATAACAGTTAACGACTTTTAATCATAAATCGCATCGTATCGCTGGTACATATTAGTGCCAATGGTACACTGTAGCTGTGTGTTGTGTGTGTTGTAGCAAATATTGTACAATACAACTACCATGTACGCTTGAACAGCGAATAATTAATTGCCGAAATTTATTATTTTACTCGAGAGTGTGTGTGTGTGTGTGTGTGTGTGCAATATGTGGAAAATGTGCTTTGTTAAGCGATGTATTTGAATATGCTGGTAAACGAGCAATTGGACGATAACGTATTGTAGACTAAGGGCCATTGCAGGCCACAGGCATTACAACGACATCATCGTCGTCGTCGTCGTGGTCATCGTCTTGAAAAATTTCACGAATTGGAATCGCTTATGCAGTTATGGGTCAGTTTGACGAACCTTAAATCGCGTAGGTTCTACAATATGCCGGTCCAGCGAAGGCACTAGGCAGCCGAACAACAATACGCGGATGATCTTTTATGTGGGCTAATTTGAAAATAATGTCCGTTTTATTTGGTTAGCCATATTTTATGGTTTAATAGTAGGTACCTGAAATGCTATATATATTTTTATATTATAGACGGACGTCATTATATAAAAAGCGAGCCGCTGCCATCTACGAACTACTCGACGCGGCGTATAATGACCCTATTGTTCATCTATAAACGTGTTAATCTCCATCAAGAAACGAGTATGCAGTAATCCTTCATTGAAAAAAACTTTCTCAGCGGTGGATAAGACGTTGTTGTTTGCTGTTGTTGTTGGTATTATTGTCGTCGTCGTCGTAGTCGTCGTATATATCCCCCCCCCGCTTCGTTCATTCTTTCAGTTTACATCTTCATTAAGACAATGTACTTGGTATGTACCTGGTATCTAGCTATGTGCAGAAGGTACACAGACGCACCGACATAATGGCTTCCTCCAAAAAGGTGGCGTGAAAAATTCCACCTCTTGTACCAAGTTTAATTACGTATTGACATTTTGCCCGGGTTACCGGCGTTATTCCTCGTTAAGTAAAATTTTCATTCGATATGAAAAAAAGAAGAAAAAAAAATGCACAAGCGGAGAGCGAGGATGAAGAAAAAAAAAAGAAGAGAAAAAAACCTCTCGACAGCATCTTAACTATACGCGCGAAGATTTTGAGAACTCGCTAGAGATTTACATAATAATTGGATATGGCTTCTCGCTTCTCTCGTGTACAACCATTCGTTTTTGAACTTTACACACCGAGCCTTTACACCCCCCTCCCCCTCCCCTCCCGCTCTCTCATCTCGTATCGTGAACTTTATACAGAGCGCTCTTCTCGCCTCGTTATTTTCATCTGCGCTCTCATACTCGTCAATTCCCAAAGCTTATTAAAGTATTCTCTTCGACTGAAAGTTGATGCGTCGAGAGTTACCTGACCAAGCAGCTTTGCTATACGCAGCTGTCAAGATGGATGCGCTCTCTTTACGTTGCGAAATTATTTTCAACCTTCGATTTGTGTCGAATTAACCGAGTACCTACGAAGAAGTGTACGTAAAAATTACCCACGCTCGAGGAGAACATTTAATAATTAAGAGTAGGTAATCCTACTTGAATCCACCACCCTCTCTGTGCGGTTCGCCGTGTTACCGCATGGTATAGGCAACTATAACGGCGTTTATTCGTACAAGGGTGAAAGGTGTACTTTTGAGGGTGGCTACTGCATGGCCACCGTATTCGGATGATACGAAATTGGAGTTTTTGTAATTATTGGTTCGAGTGTGGTAGATCTAGATACTCGTTTGAGGACTTGTATGGGTTAAATCTTTACTATTGTTTAGTGGCCTCCCCCCCACCCCTAAGATTGGTTGATTTTTCAAATTAAAAGTCGACTGTAACACTTGCTGTTTTTCCGATGATAATGGCAAAAGAAATGGAATCTTTATTTTTATACTTTTGTATTGGTGTTTTCTTTGTACAACCGATTGTGTGTTGAAATTAGTGTATTTTTGTGACCCATCGTGTTCCCATTGTCGGAATTGTTTTTTTTTTTCAATCGTGCTCACAACGGTTGAGAAAATGAACTGAATTTTCAGTCGAGGTAAAGGAAAAGTGTAAATAATTATTTTACACGATCAAGAAGAATAAAAATGGACACTACTGTGTACGTGTTACCTTGTTCTCCGCTCTCACTTTTGCAGATTGTGATTCGATCACGATTGGAAATCTGGAATTTTTTTTTAAAAACTCGAAGAAAAATTAAAATTTTAAGAATTGAAAATAATTGGGGGTTGTGTCAGGGAGCAGGGTGGCAGATCTTCAAAAATATTCGTTCAAAATTAGCAATGGCCCAGTGACGTAGACAAATATACCACGAAGCGATAGTCATCATTTTTTCTGTGTGGGGACAAAAAGGAATTGGATATGTCCAAAGTTGACCAAAAATTAGGAAAAAATGTTGCAAAATCGGTGGAAATTAACCAAAAATCGGTGAAAAGTCATTAAAAACTGCGTAAAAAATTGGCAAAAATGTGTAAAAAATGAAGAAAATTGATCAGGAATTAGGAAAAAATGTTGAAAAATAGGTGAAAATACACGAAAAATCGTTAAAAAAATCATCGAAAATCGCGTAAATAATTGACACCAATCAATTAAAAATAAAAAAAATTGATCAAACATCAGGGAACAGTAGTGAAAAACAGGTGAAAATTGACTGGAAAAAAGGTTGATAAGTCATTGAAAGTTGACCAAAAATTGTTAAAAGTTATTGAAAATTGCATAAAAAATTAAAAAAAAAACGGTTAAAATGAGGAAAAATGAAAAAAAAGTATCAAAATCGCGAAAAAATAATGAAAAATTGGTGAAAAAATTTATCAAAAATCATTGAAAAGAATCATCGAAAATTGTATGAAAAATTGTCAAAAAATTGGCGATAATGTTGAAAATTGATCAAATATCACGAAAAAATGTTGGAAAAGAGACAAAAGTTGACTAAAAATCGTTGAAAATCAATAGAAATTGGGTAAAAAATTAATACAAAAGATTTAAAAATAGCGAAAATCGATTAATCATCACAAAAAAAATTTAAAAACTAGATGAAAACTGGCAAAAAGTTCATTATTTTTGATCAATATTTCTTATTTTTCATTATTTCTTCGTGATTTTGATCTTTTTTTTCTTTTTAACCATTTTTTTCAATTTTTTGCGCAATGTTTGTTGATTTTCATCAATTCTTAGTGGATTTTCACCAATTTTTTGCATTTTTGATTGATTTTTGATAACTTTTTAACAATGTTTTGTTAATTTTTACCAATTTTTCATCATTTTTCTGCGACTTTTGATCAATTTTTGACACTTTTATTATATTTTTGTAATTTTACGCAATATTTGATATTTTTAACGGTTTTTTTTATATTTTAGGTTACCTTTCATCTAGTTTTCACCTTTTTTTTGTGGGTAAAAATTGTAAAAATTGTTCAAATTCAATAATAATTTGGTGAAAAATTAATAAAAATGAGTTGAAAATGTTAAAAATTAGTAGAAAATCGCAAAAAAATGATGAAAATTAGGTAAAAAATGACGTAAAATTCGCGATTTTTGATTAATTTTTCTCATTTTTCTTCATTCTTGTTAATTATTTATCTAACTTTCGAGTATTTTTGATCAATTTTTACCTATTTTCCATTATTTTTTCATGAATTTGATCAATTTTTTTATGTTTAACCATTTTTTTTAATTTTTTGCGTAATGTTTGATGATTTTCTTGTTTGATTAAGTTTCAATGACTGTCTAACAATTTTCAGTTAACTTTTATCAATTTCTTTACCAGTTTTTCGTAATTTTTGAACAATTTTTGACACTTTTAACCCATTTTTTGTCATTTTTTATATTTTAGGTTGATTTTCATCTATTTTTAAATATTTTTTTCATAATTTTTGACAAATTTTCTACTTTTAAACCAATTTTTGGTAAATTTTCACTCATTTTCTTCATTTTTTTCGGTTTTTTGATCAATTTTCAGGATTTTGAACCCATTTTTGTCAATTTTTTTACCCTATTTTCGATCATTTTCAACATTTTTTTTTCATATTTTCGTAAATTGTCACCGGTTTTTCAACTTTTTTTCTAATTTTGATCAATTTTTTGCATTTTTACTAATTTTTGTCAATTTTTAACACAATTTTCGATGATTTTCCGCTGTTCTTTTTTCGATTTTAGTTTTTTGTAATTTTTTGCGTTTCTTACTCATTTATGTCACATTTTTACCCGATTATCAATTATATTTAACAATTTTAGTCAATTTTCATGTGTTTTTCTATATTTTTCATGATTTTTGATCAATTTTCTGCATTATTAGCTCAATTTTATCAATTTTCTACGTCATTTTCTATGTTTTTAAATTTTTTTTTATATTTTGGGCAAATTGTCACCTACTTTTCAATTTTTGTCAATTTTTAATCCAATTCTTTCCAATTTTTTGCTTTTCTCCTTCAAAAACGAGGATTTTATGAGTGAAAAATTCAGTAGAAATATGGATTTTCTAGTTTTCCAACGTGTTCTTATATTATTGAAATTTCAAGAAAATAACACCTTATACATAAATGGACTAGATACATAAAATAATTTTTTTTAGAATTTCCTCCCTAAAACTTCATCTTGAAAACTCGATTTGAAGTTGTCAAACACACGTTTTGACTAGAAAAAATTGTCGAAAATTTTTTTCAAACCACCCTGCTACTCGAGCAAATTTCAAAAAAATTGTTGAATATTTGAGACTAAAAACAATAACTTTGTACTCCGTAGCAAGCGGTAGTAGAGGATTGGGACACGGAAATTACTACCATGATGGTTTTCAGACCATAAGAATCAAATTCCATCGGTTAGTTTTAAATTATCCTCCGGTATCCTTTTCATTCATGAAAAATATTCCAATTTTAAAGGAATCTATCTTTACCACTTGTATGTAGTTTTTGGAAAAATTCCACTCAAGAGTTCAGCATTAGTCAGCATTAGTCAGAATTTTTACACAATGCTGATTCATTCGAATTTGCAGAAAAATCTGCATCCTTGCTCGAATCACCTAACTAACCATACCGGAGACCACATTCGATGGATAGCCCCTCACACACTGTGGGGCAGTGCCGAGATTTACACGTAGAAATTTTCGAAAACTCATACATTCGGGCAGGTAAAATACTAAAAAAAATAATCAAATACCTATACACACTGCTGGCAAAATACAGTACGATTACCTGTACATACAGATGACGTAAGTAGTCATTATCGCGCATAATAACAAATAGCTATTCGCCTGGTAGTTAATTTATTTTCGTTTGTGTCTTTTGTTTCTTGTCTCAGTTTTCTAATTCGGTTTGCTATGTAGAATCCGCGTCCAAAAAGAGATTGGGGCTTGCCAAGACGGACAGCCGCCTTCTCTGATTAATTTCTCACAATTAGTCATCGAATTCCGAAATGAAGAGAAGGTTATATCTGGACCGTGTGACCTCGCCGCCTTCCCACTTGATTAATATTTTCTTCATTACTTTCGTTATGTTTTCCTCATTTGTTTTCCCCTCGTGGCATTTATTCGTCTTTTTTTTTTTTTTTTTCGACTGTTCAAGTTAACTCCTTCTCTTGAGATACCGCATGGCTATGAGTATGAGTAAAAAGATTTTTAAAAAGCTGATTCGTAGCGGTTGAAAATTTTCAAATGTTGAACAACGAGGATGGGACAGGGGGTGCGAGGCTAAGTCCATACGAGCAATGACGATATTTTTTCGTATGAGTTTTTCGCCGATATATTATATTTTTTTTTTCAACCTTGCACTCTTGTGTTTTCCATTTTATACATATTTTGTTCTTGTACGTAAGATCGAGCTGTCCCAATGTAGATATGTGGTATGGAGTAGAGGCATGTCTGGTATAAGTAAGTAAGTACATGGTACTAGTGCTGTGTACTACAAGTATGTATTACATTGGTGTTACAGTATCGCGGCTTCTCGGTGTAAAAAAATATATATAATAATTTATGTCGTTAAAGTTTGTATGATTTTTACATGAAATATACATTAGAATGAAAATAAACCGCGGCTGTACTTTTATAACATAGTTAACAATTTATTTAGTTAGCCTCGTGTACGAGTATGTTCTATAGACAAGTTTTTGGCACGTTCGTATGCTTATACTGGTGTAATTTCTTTTACATAAAACGTAATGCGCTGTTGACATAATCAATATTTCATGAAAATGTGAATTCAGTTATTCGATAGCGTATTTATATATATGTACTAATAGTCGAATCACGAACTAGATGAATGTGCGTGCGCTAGTATTGTATGTTGAAAGGCTGAGACTACGTATAGTGGAGAGAAAGGAAAATAAGAAAGATCTCGCCATCTTATAACGTATTTTTCTCAACCTCTATAAATAAACTTAAACGTTTTTAAGCGGTGTTTCGATTAACGCGTACAAGTTTTTGTTTATTACCACGATGAGCGTGTTTAAACGGTAACAAAACACGCGGAAACGGGTCAAAGCCAAAAATTTAATTAATTTAAAGTACTATTACAGCTCGATCCTGAGCTTGAATATAACGCCAGGCGTCGTGTCGTGCATCATTCTGGCGAATTTTTGTGTTTAAATTGTGTATCTTATCTAAGGATGTATGAGATTTATGATAAATTTGGATTGTTTTGCTGATTACAATGCCAAGAGATGTTAGTTTTCAATATATAAATTGATAGACGCACAGGTATAGATGGAGGGGGGAGAGGATGCATGAAAAGACTTGAGTCATCTCGAATGTTGAGGCAGCCTGCTTCTTCATAGTTTTCATGAACATGTAATGAGTAATGTTTTGTATGACTAATTATGGTGAATGTCACTTTTAGAGGTTGAAATTGCCCCTGGATGCATATTTTAGGACCTTTTACTGTTGGTATTTTCCAAAATAGTGTTCTTTGCACGCAAAGACTCAAAGAGTAAACATCGAAAAAAAACAAGTTTCAACAATTTGCTGATTGGTATTTTTTAACATTCGGGATTTTGAAAAATGGTTTAGTATTTTTTTTATAACGCTCAACTTTTTTGTCAAACATAATCCAACTATTGACGGTCCAGATCTGTCAACCTTTAATCATTACAGGTTGATGGTCAAGAGTTGACCTATCAAGTTTAGAACTGTCAAATCTCAAAATTTGATGTTTTTGTCAAACATATTCCTACTGTTGATGATCCAGATGTCAACAGCCTGGAACAGTAGACCATCAATGTCAAGATCACTACCACACAGATCATTAAAATCTGAACAATCAGATCTGTCAACCTTTGATCGTTACAGGTTGATGGTCAAGAGTTGACCTATCAAGTTTAGAACTGTCAAATATCAAAATTTGATGTTTTTGTCAAACATATTCCTACTGTTGATGATCCAGATGTCAACAGCCTGGAACAGTAGACCATCAATGTCAAGATCACTACCACACAGATCATTAAAATCTGAACAATCAGATCTGTCAACCTTTGATCATTACAGGTTGATGGTCAAGAGTTGACCTATCAAGTTTAGAACTGTCAAATATCAAAATTTGATGTTTTTGTCAAACATATTCCTACTGTTGATGATCCAGATGTCAGCAGCCCAGAACAGTTGACCATCAATGTCAAGATCACCACCACACAGATCATTAAAATCTGAACAATCTGAATGTTGATAGTCCACTATTGGTGGTCCTTAGTTCACAGTTGATGGTAAAGTGTTGACGCTGAAATTGGTTGCCTGTACAAATCTGTAGAAGGCGCTATTAAACATCTTTCAATGTTATTAGAATGAGACTTTCAACATCTCTGCCATTAGGATTTGGACTGTCGACTCTTGGCAGTCCAGATCTGTCAATGTTTGTACAATAGCAGTTGATGGCCAATATGGACTATTAAGACTTGACCATTTAAAGTGTACTATCAGCATCTGCACTACCAAGATTTGGAATGTCAACTTTTGGAAGTCTTAATAGTTCAGATCCATCCATAGTCGATGGTCAACTGTGGACTTCAACATCCCCACCATCAAGTTTTGCAATGTCAACTCTTGACGGTTAAGATCTGTTAGCAATTGTACTCTAGCAGTTGATGGTCAACAGTGGATTGTCAAAACTTGACTGTTTATAATGTACTATCAATATCTGCACTATCAAGATTTGGACTGTCAACTCAAGTTTTGATGACTCAGATCCATCAACAGTTGATGGTCAATAGTGGACTGTCAAGACTTGACCTTTTTTAGTGGACCATCAACATCTGCACTACCAAGATTTGGACTGTCAACTCAAGTCTTGATGATCCAGATCCATCAACAGCTGATGGTCCATAGTGGACTGTCAAGACTTGACTGTTTGTAGTGGACCATCAACATCTGCACTGTCAAGATTTGGACTGTCAACTCAAGTCTTGATGACCTAAATCCATCAACAGTTGATGGTCAATAGTGGACTGTCAAGACTTGACCGTTTATAGTGGACCATCAACATCTGCACTATCAAGATTTAGACTGTCAACTCAAGTTTTGATGATCCAGATCCATCAACAGTTGATGGTCAAGTTTGGACTTTGACATCCCCACCATCAAGATTTGGACAGTCAAAACTTGCACGGTAGCAGTTAATGGTCAACAGTGGGCTATGAAGACTTGACCATTTGTAGTGGACCATCAACATCTGCACTATCAATACTTGGACTGTCAACTCTACAAGTCTTGATGATCCAGATCTTCCAACAATTGATGGTCAACTGTGGACTGTGAAGAATTGATCATTAATATTGGACCATCAAGATGCAGACTGTCAAAAGTTGATCATCAATATCCACATTACCAACATCTTGAACGTCAACTTGAATGCTAAGAAAAAATGCTGAGAAAATTTTTAAAATTCTTTATTTCATCACTTCGCCAGTTTCAGCAGAAGTTCAAATTTCATCTGAAGTAGCATAGCTTCAAAAAAATTCGTGATTTCTTACTGACATTAGAACTAGTCCCATTTTAGACTAATTTCCCTATCTCCACCTATGAATAGATTCAGAGGAGGGTTATATAAGCAAACGCAAAAAGGTCCCGGCGCAGTAAAAAATGTGAAAAAATAGCTAAACTCGGACAAAATGTTTAGCGAAGGTTTTTTTTGGGTTCATTGTACACGCGAAGGTGCGTTATTAAACATATCCAAAAGCCTCAAAAATCTTGTCGTCCCAATTCACCTTTTTAAATGCTTTTTATGTGTCTCTGGGTCCCCCAAACTGACTTTCCAGTAAAATTGTGAGCAACGTATCAAAAAACGTTACAATTTCATTCTGATTACAAACATTCTACCTAAAATATCGATGTGTTTTTAAAGTCCTAATTTTTGCGGCCCAAAGTTTGAAAAACTGTCATTTTCCTAGCAGCATGACCAGTTGAGAATGGTGAATCGACTCTCGTCTGAGATTTTCAAACTATCCAGCTCAAGTTGATCTTCGAAGATCTGAAAAGATTGTGATTAAAATGTTGGCTCTCACTTTATCATAGACCCTTCGCATGAAATAATTTAGTTGAGCATTAGATATAATAAATTTAACTCGAATTTCGAGCACATTAAAAGCGATAGAAAGGGCTAGTACAGGAGTAAGAGGGTAAATTTTTTATCATTCCCTTTTTGGAACTTACCAACTGACTTGGTCGATTCATCACTCTGAACTGGTCATGCTGTTTGAAAAAATAACAGGTTTTCAAGCTTTGGACTCAAAAATTATGGGCATAAAAAAATTATCGATACTTCAAATAGAATATTTGTAATCAGCATGAAATTTTAATGCTTCTTGGTGTGTCACTTACAATTTAACAAGGAAGTCATTGGGTGAGGGGTGGGGGGGGCTTTGCAAGAGCTTGTAAAATGAGGAGATAGAACGGTAAGATTTTCAAGGATTTTGGATGTGTTTAAAGATGCACTTTTGCGAGCATAATGGGCCAAAAAAAACGTCTTCCACTTTCAGTTGTTTTTTCATCATTTTACTTCATAGAAAAGGAAAATTTACTTTTTTTTGAAGAACTTTTTCATTTTTCCATGTTTTTTAGGCTGTAAAACGACAGTTTCTTATTATTTTATTTTTTTGAAAACCGAAAATTTAATTTTTTTTTCAAAGAGTTCCTACATTGTTTGAAAATTTTTTTCCACAGCTTTCTGTTGTGTTTTTTTGAGCTGTAAAACCACATTTCAAACGACCTTTTCCTCATTTTACACTTTAAAGCGAAAAATTAACGTTTTTATAATTTTTTTTTGTTTTTTATACTTTTTTTGGCTATAAAATAAAATATTGAATAATTTTCTCAAGTTCTTCGTACCTTTTAAGGTGTAAAATGATACTTTTTTTGAATGATTGTTTTATCATTTTACATTCAAAGTTCAAAAAAATCAACGTTTTTTGAAGAATTTTTTTCACAAAATGGAGAAAATCAACAAATCATGAACAGTTTGATCTGTTTTTTTTCACGTATTCAGAGTACTTGAAATGTGATTTTGAGTGATTTTTTGATGAAAATTCAATGATTTTTGAATTGTTTCTTTTTAGATTAAAATCTGAATTATTTTTCTATTGTTTTATATTTACCCTGCGGAAAATTTATGATTTTTTACGATTTTTTTTCGTGTTTTTCATCTTTGGAGTAACAAAAATCAACATTCTGAATTATTTTTTTCTCATTTTATTGAGGGATGGACTGTCTCGAAAGGTCAGTGTGGCTAAGTAAACCTATAGGCACGTGAAATTGTTGGGAAAATGGTTGATCGAACATCAGTACCCCAGTCAGTCTGGTTTTGAATGGAATTTTATCTGTAAATTAGTAATTATCAAGTGATCAATAAATAGGCTCATCTTTGCCACAGCTACACAAAAGATATGGGAACACCCCCCTCCACCTCCCTCTTATGAGGCATTTTCAACTAAGCTAGGGCCACCGGTAAGTAATTAGGTATGCAACAAAAGATACTGTAACTACAAATACTTACATACTTACCTACCTATCTACCTACCTACCTATACAAGCACACAAAACCGAATAAATAATCGTCTTCGATTGATAAATATACGTACATGTTCAACGATACGTAGCTACGATTTAACAAACAAATCCGAGTCTTGAATTTTTTTCATTTCGAATCCCTCCAACCCGAACATATATACCTTTATGTACTCTCGCGTATATATACTTATAAAATCTCGAAAAAAAAAAAAATTCTACATTCACGTCGCACTTCAACGTAAATAATTACTTAATCAATCTTAGGCACGAAAATTAATTAATACCGAGCTGCGCGACCACGGTGGACGGGAGGGGCGGGCGCGGTGCATTTTCTTAAAGACTTCATAACGCGTTGTTGAGAATGAGTACAGACTGTACAAAGTACAGCGCGGCGGCTTCACTTGATACATACGCTTTGGGGAAACGGGAGGGGCAGGGTCTAGTACGAGAATTTGTCGGCCTACAGAGCGAGGGGTTCGGCTGAGGTAAGGTGCGATGGCTGTATACCGTGTATATAGGTATATAGTAGTAGTATAGTACGTATACGCCTGCGGCAACGCGTATTACAAAACGTGGAAAATTAGAAGGGGAGCTAGCCCCCTCACGGATTTCGATTTATCCGCATGACTAATGGCGAGTTGGGATGACTGATTACTACGTATTTGTCTCTGTCTTGCACACCCTAAAGTGTATGTACGGTGTATAGCTCGTCTTGAGCTCGTAGCCGCCTTCCTCTCTTCCGCTCCGGTCTCGGCCCCTGCCAGACTACCGCGTACCGCCGCATGCGTCGCAACGCGTCTTTTTCAAAACTTCCAAATCATCGTAGGTCTAGGTATATAGATGTATAATATATTTGTATGTATGTACCAGATATATATCTATCTATCTACCTACTATGTAAGCTCCTTCTTGTTTGCTGTTCCCCTTTATGTACTCAGACCCAACTATACTCGTATGTACTGTACTTACTTTTCCATCGTACTGGAAGATTTTATTTTCTGCACATTTTTCTAGACTTTATAACCCTTACCTTTTTTTGGCCACACTCTATACTTGACCTGCCTTCGTTGTATGTGCATTCGAAAACAAACTTGAATTGAATTCAAAATTTTGTAGGTATGGTTCAGGCACTGGCATGCCTGATTGTATGTGTCATATTGTCAGTGAAAGCTACGTACGTTATTACAGACTATCAACCTGTGGCGAATTGGAAGGGGGGGGGGAGGATCGACGAATTTCGTTGTAGGGTCCTAGAAGACGGTTGAAACTATTTGTGGCCATGTCAGATATATTTTATTTGGTTTATTTTTTAGACTGATTTTTGTATGTCATATTGTCAATGAAAACGAGACAAATACAGTCTATCAACCAATAGTGCTTGGATGGGGTGGGGGAAATGAATAAAATCAGTTTTTTGGCTCTAGAAGATCATTAAGATAACTTTTGTCCATGTCAGATAATTCTTTTCATTATTACTGACTAAAATCGCTCCAATTTGACCAATCGGCTCAGTTTGAGGGTGGATTAGATATGTATGAATGGGGGTGATCTCGGGTCAAAATTCAATTTCGTCCCATTTTTGGGGAGCGGGTGCTGAAGGGCCAAAAACACAAAAATTGTTCATTTTTAAATCGATCGATAGAGAATCTAAAGTTGCATAACATATCCAAAAATCAATCTCTTGGGTCAATTAAAAAGGGGGGATATGAGGGTTTTCCCCTTTCTTCACTTTCAAAAAGGGCTGTTGCTTCCCTATCTCCCCACCAAAATGAGCTAGGAAGTTGAAATTTGCTATATACATTCAGTAGGAGCCCTAGATGTGCCTTTTGGGGTTCCCAACTTTTCAGCTCCATTGAACTTCCTCAGAGCCACGAAAATAAGGTTTCTTGGTCAGGTTTTCTGATTTTTTGATTTTTTCAGCTTATTCCTCGCATAACTCTCCTCCAAAATAGAGCTAGGAAGCTGAAATTTAGTATGTACATTCAGTAGAGAACCCTAGATGTGCCTTTTTACTTTCCCTTTTTGTTATTTTATTTTTTTTTAAATTTTTTTCCGAACAATAAAATCATTTACTCTGCCCTATACAGACCAAAATCACTCAAATTCGGTAAATCGGTTCAGTTTGGCGGCAGAATAGATATATATGAGTGAGAATGACCTTTGGTCAAAATTCAGTTTTGTCCCATTATGGAAGACGGAATGCTAAGGAACCAAAAACACAAAAATTGTTTTTTTTTTTTTAACTCAATCGATAGAGAATCCAAAGTTGCATAACATATCCAAAAATCAATCTTCTAAGTCAATTAGAAGAGATGATATGACGGTTTTTCCCCTTCTTCATCTTGAAAAAGGTTTGTTCTTCCCCTATCTCGCCACACCAGAAAGAGATAGAAAATTTAAATTTAGAATGTATATTCAGTAAGGGCCCAAAATGTGCATTTTTGATGACCCTGGTTTTCATCTCCATGGCACTCCCTTACAGTCCAGGAAATATGTTTTTTTTATCGTTTTCTCATTTTTTGAGTTTTTTGAGTTTCTTCTTCCAATAATTCTCTTCCAAATAGAGCTAGGAAGCTAAAATTTGGTATGCATATTTAGTGGGGATCTTGGATGTGCCTTTTGGGGGTCTTGACTTTTCAGCCCCATTACACCCCCTCACAGTCCTAAATTTTTAAGTTTTTTTGTCGTTTTTTCTCTTTTCTGATATTTGTTCCTCGCATAACTACCCTCCAAATTGAGCTAGGAAGTTGAAATTAAGTATGTACAGTCAGTAAGGATGGTAGATGTGCCTTTTGGGGGCTTTGACTTGTTAGCCTCATTAAACCCTTTCGCTTTGCGATCCTTTTTTTCAATTCTCGTGATTATAATATGTCACGAAAATCAGGCTAAATAAGCCTCGCTTTGCGATACTTTTTCTAAATCTACTTCTCTGGACTAAAGAAAAAAAATTTAGGTGCGTAGTTGAGGTAATAGGCTCTTAAACTACATTTGTTTGAAAAATAAAGAATCTCGATTTCTGCGATCTGTAACTTTTTAACCCCCTGGTAGAAGGCTTAAGTGGTCTAGCATTGAACCAAAAATGAGCTAGGTAGACCCAGAATCTTAAATCGCATCTGTTTAGCTCTGTGAACGAGCTCTTACATCATTTTTACGGGATGTAAATGGCGTAAAACTATGATTTTTTGAAAATAATCCCACTTTAAGAACCCGTAGCTCCCCCCCCCCCCCCTGAACTAAGGACCCAAAATTTTGTATGGTGGGTTTTTAACTTGAATTCAACCACCTCCATGAGTTTGGCCAAAATCCGAGATACGTTTTTTTTTTCACTTCAGCCCATTGCTTATTAATTGACGAAAGTGAAGGTTAAAAGCAAATAGTACTTATTACTTTTGGTATTTTATTTTTGTAATAATAAAAAGAAAAATCTTATTATATCGCTGCTTTTCATAATTTCCGAAAAACAGCCTATGTGGGGGTTTGACGCCCCATCTAACCAATCTTTGCGTGGAACTGTCCTTGAAGACTTATATTGCAATGATAGTTGAAAATTTGCCACGATTCAACGCATATGTATCACTTTCTTTTCATGTTTAAAAAAAACTTATAAAAGGGGAGTGATACTTCACCCTCCCCTCCCCATGCGCGAGACTGAACTTTGAGAACTCTCTTCGTGTCAAGTGGGTGCTACAATTCGCTTTCGAGAATTCTTCATTGCGCTAAATTTTTAACCATTTTAGGTTATAGTTTTTTATACCTCCCTCTCGGGTCTTCTTTTTGAGTAAAATAGGTCAAATTTGGTATCATTTTAAAATAAATTTTATCAGAAATATAATTTCATACAACTATTTCATCGGTAAATCGCTTAGTTTCCGATATTTTGGGCAAAAAGTAAATTTTCGGACACGCCCCCCTCCCTCCTCGACGGGAATGCAAAGGGATAGGAATGAAAGGTTTTAAGGCATGCTTGATTAGAACCCGTCTGAAGCAGTTTCTAGCGAAAATCAAAAGTCTCAAGGTACCATTTATTTTCATTCTAGCCCATTTTTTGATGCTAATTTGAATGGATTAATATGTTTTGATGAGTACCATTTTTTACGATTTTTTTTTTTTTTGGAGCTGGGCCGCCCACAAAAATTTAAAAAGTTATCAAAAATGCCCTTTTCTCCAAAATAATGGCCAATACGCTAAACATACCCAGAAGAAAGTTGTTTAGCAAAAAATTTTATATTAGATTACGCTATTAAAATTTTAGCTACGATATATAACGCTAGAATTGAGGGAATGGGGGGAGGGGGTGGATGTCAAAATGCGAACAACATAACATTTTTGACCCTCGAAAAATCCTGAAAACATATTTTGGCAACAAAGCAATGTGCATCACTCTTGGAACCGAAGTTGCAGCAATTCAAAGTATGCTTGCGTAAATTTTCCCAAATTCCTGTACAGGAGGTGAAAAATTATTTTAAAATTCATTTTGATTAACCCATGTTTACTTTCAACATTTGAATTAAAATCATGTTTCCCTCCCATATGGGCGGGTAAAAATTCCCCGCACCCCAAATATTTTTTCAGCTATTCTGAGCGAGGTGGGAGAGGGGTGTAGAGAAATTTTTTAGCCCTGAAATTCTACTAACATTTATTTCTAATTTGGCCAAGCTATTAAGTATACTTCGATGAAAAAAAAATTCATGTACCCTTCCTCCTACCTTGAGTCTGTAGCTAAAGAAATTCAAAGTTTTCCGTCGTTATCCCTTCTCGCCCCGCCCCATCGCCCTATTAAAGGATGAAAAATTCTTAAAAAATTCATACTACTAGGTCTATCTTTACTTCGAACGTTTGCATTTAGTTTGTAATTTTCCCTCCAATACGCACGAATATCGAATTTTTTCCATATGCTGAGCGAGGAGTGAGGTGGGTGAATTTTTTTTTCAGGCCTAAAATTTTATTCGCAGGTACTCGATGATGATGTTTTGTGAAAATTTTGAAAACTTTAGAAGAGCAGAATTTTGTCTATTCTCATCTGGGAATAGCCTTTCATTGTAAAGCGTGGCAATGATTTTACCATTTTGTTATATTGTATATTATGAAGATTTAGGTCCTAGATATGCTTAGAGCTTATATGAAAGCTCCAATGACGAATTTGTAATTAGACTTTGCGCAACTTTCTTCATACAACTGGTAATTTACCGCAGTATAACCCGCCCAAGCAAGTATACAAAGTTACGAAGTTTTGATTTTTCGAATGAAATAAGTAAAAAAAAAAGTGATAGAAAGAGAATGAAAGAGAAAGACAGGGATAGACAGAGAGAAAGAGAGAGAGAGAAAAAACAACCATTTCAAGTTGTACATACAAACTTACCTGGTATATATATATATGTGTGTGTGTATATATGAACGAACTTGCACAACTACCACGCACCCCTCTTCTCGGTCAGTATCTCACCAC
The DNA here is from genome assembly GCA_900060175.1 of Ferrisia virgata. NCBI lineage: Eukaryota > Metazoa > Arthropoda > Insecta > Hemiptera > Pseudococcidae > Ferrisia > Ferrisia virgata. The sequence goes on from FIZR01001853.1 coordinate 24,183, forward strand.
CACCACCACCACCAGCACGTCATTCATCGTCGTCGTTACAGGTATCATATATACGAGTTATAACGTTAAAATCGCGTGTTAAATACTTGCGTAGGTACCGAGCGGCAGAACTAAATATACTTTCTTTAGTACACACGAATGATGGATTACGGTCGAAGCATGCTACACGCAGCAAAGAAGTTACCCGGTTATTTCTTAATGGCGTTTTAAACATTTATTAAAAACCCATCAACGATGTTCCCCTCACCAAAATGATAGATATCATCGGTGCTGCACAAATGACTGGTCGAGGAGGAGCCTTATTTTTTACGACTGGTTTCGTTCTAATTTCAAATACATACGTACGAGTACATTGTTGTACCGATGTTGGGTACAGTATAACTACTTACCAAGATCAATTAAGTATACGAGTATGTGTGTGCCTGTGCATATTGCATTTATACGTAGTCCTCGTGGACCGAGTTAATTAATGCTCTCGATGTAACGTCCACGTTCGTTGTAGTCTAGTTTTTTTTCTCTCTCTCTCTCTACAAATTCTATTCTTGATAGATATGGAAGTGGCAGTAGGCGTAACCTGTGTTGTTATTTTTACACTACAGTTTCTTAGTCGTCGTCGTTTTTTTTTTTGTTTATTTCTTTTTTTTTTACTCTGATTTTCTTCGTTTGCGTTGTCATAGAACAGCCGAGTTATTGTGAAAGGTTGATTGGAGGAGGGCGTACGGTCTTAGTTTTATGGCTTTGAAAAAATACATTTTGATCATTTTTTTGGCATGCGAGATTTTTTTGTAACTTGAAAATTATTCATTTGTCTTCACGTGGACTAAATTTGCTTAGATTTGAAATTCTGGATTAGCTTTGGTTGGAGGATTGTGGGCGTGAAAGTGAAGGGTTGACCATGGGTTGAAATTCAAATATACCTAAAAATAGGTACGTAGTATGGAAGAGGGATAAAATTAATTTGAAATCGTGAAAAGTACTCATTTCGAAACCAAGTGAAGATGAGAGCTTTTTAATCGCCCCCTCCCCACGATCCCAACGACATTGCTAAAAAGTGGGGAAAAGGAATGAGAGATGTATCCCAACTTCACAAAAAAGTTTTAGCCTTTTTTTAGCATTTATAAAAATTTCTAATCTTATTTCATAAAATTTATTCAATTTTTTTCAAATTGAAAATTTTATTTTTGTCCCTTTTATGTTTTTTGAGGTTTCCCCCTTCCATCTTGAAAAAATTTATGAATATGCAAAGTGAATCGATTTTTTTTAGTATTAGGAGTTTTTTCTTTGGCAAAAAATGAGTTCATCTTCGTCCCTTATTTTCAATTCAAAAGCAGGAAGAGTCTAGTTTGAGTGCATGGTTCTTATTCTAGTGACTCCTTAATTTTCAATCATATCGATGCAAATGTCCCCTTCCTTCATCTAAACCTCTCATTAAAATTTAAATCATCCACGAGGCTAAAATTTGAATTTTCAGTCAATTAAATGCTTTATTAAACTTCTTTTTGTGGACATCGACCGTTCGGCACAGTTTTATAGTCCCCCCCCTCCTTGTGCCCATCAAGTCATTAAATATTCTTTATCCAATTTCCAATCGGTTTGTTTGCTTTGTTGTTTAAAAAACCAATAAAATTTTGCCAAAGAGGTTGAAAAGTGATCTCTACCACCATTTAAAACGTTGATCTATTGGACGTACCGGGGAGGGTGTTATCATTTTCAAACTTTTCGCTCTTCTTTGCAGTTTCTAAACATTAACTGAAATTTTGTCAGTTTTTCAAGAACTAGCTGAGCAGTGCGCAGTGAAAGAATGAGACAATTGAGACTTTAGGGTGTTTTTAAAGATCCGACAGGAAGTATCGAGCCAAATAACCGACATATTTTGGTATCTTGGATGAAAAGTGAAAAGAGTCAAAATTTTCGTCGTGCTGGGAATAAAGTCAAGGAGAGAGTATCAGACATGTTGCTGGTTCCTAGGAACAAGCTTTCTTTTCATTCTTTATTCTATTTTTTTATTGATGACTCACGTTTGAAGCACGATTAAATTCACCTACGAAACACAAAGTGGGGGGGGGGTAGAATTTTTTTTCAAGACCTCTGAAGTTCTTATACTTGATAAAGGGTACCAACGGTTAAGATAGGTGATTTATTCCTATCCTCAGATTTTAAAAATTATCATTGAACATTGTCGAGGGCCTCAAAAAAATTCTTCAGTACAACAACTTCTCTCCACCCTCCCCCACCCCATTATATCGAAAAAATCAAGACTTCTTTTAAAAAAATCCACTAAAAGATGCGTTTATGCTAGAAAATTGAAAGAAAAGCCTAAAATATGAAGATAATTTTGAAATTTTTTTCATCGAAGTCGACTTAAAAGCAAACCAAACCAGCGTAAATGAAAAGAGCCCCTCAGAAAACCCCTTACACCAATTTTTGACTATGGGAATTTACAAGTGTTTAGTTAGTATTTGAAAACAAGAAAAATTGAAATAATTCATAAGGAAGGGGATCTTAGTGATTGACGTATTTAGAAATGTTTCATGGAGGAGGTTTAAAATTTTTCTCAGTGCTGCCGTGGTACATAATTTTTTTTGCTTTGAAACTAGTAATGCATAAAAAGCTGTTTTTCTAGGTTTGAACTTTCACAAATGAAATAAAGAATAGAAAAAAAAGCTTCAAGATGCTTTTTTAGTCTGATTTTCGTGCCATATTACAATCCTGAGAATTGAAAAAAAGCATTGCAAAAGCGATACTTATGCTTTTTTCCTGAACAGCATTGAGAGTAGGGAGGGTTCAACAGGGCTAAAAAGACAAAACCTCCAAAATGCTGATTTAGGGTCCTTACTGACTATACATACCTAATTTCAATTTCCTAGCCCAATTTGGAGGCGAGCTATGCGAGGAATAAACATTAAAAATGGGAAAAACCCACCAAAAAACCACATATTTGGCACTGTGAGGAGGGTGAAATGGGGCTGGAAAGTAGAGACCCCCGAAAGACACATCTAGGGTCCCTACTAAATTTACGTACCAAATGTCAGCTCCTTAATTCTATTTTGGAGGAGAGTTTTGCGAGGAATAAACTGAAAAAACTCAAAAAATGAGAAAATCTGACCAAGAAACCTTATTTTCGGGGCTGTGAGGGGGTTCATTGGAGCAGAAAAGTTGGGACCTCCAAAACGCACATTTAAGGCTCCTACTGAATGTCCATACTAAATTTAAATTTTCTAACTCTTTTTGGTGGCGAGATAGGGGAGGAACAGCCCTTTTTCAGGGTTAAAAAAATAGAAAACCCCCCATATATCCCCTCCTAATTGACTTAGGAGGTTGATTTTTGGATATGCTATGCGGCATTTGATTCTCTATCAATTAGCTTGAAAAGGGACAATTTTTTTGTTTTTGACCCCTCAGCACCCCCTCCCCCAAAATGGGGCAAATCTGAATTTTGATCCAAAGTCATCCCCACTCATATATATCTATTCCGCCGCCAAACTGAGCCCATTTACCGAATTGGAGCGATTTTTGCTTGTATCGAGCAGAGTAAGTGATTTTAATGTACGGGGGAAAACGTAATAAAATAAAAATAAATATCTGACATGGCCAAAAATGGTCTTAATAGTTTTCTAGGACCCTAATACGGATTTTGTTGATATTCCCCCTGCCCTTCTCATCTGACGTTAGTCAGTAGGCTGTAATAGCCTGGTTTTCATTGACAACATGGCATAGGAAATGAGACCAATTCATCAACCCGAGCAATGTGAGGGCGAAATTTTGAAAAAATACAATTTTTTAATCATTGGATATAAATTTTTTCAAGTTATTCAGCAAAAAATAATAAAATTTTTAGGGGTTCAGTTTTCAATCTTTCAAGTTTATAATTTTTCCAACCCTAATGGGTGGGGAAGGGAGGGTTGAACCTGAAAACTCCGGCCTAAATACGCCACTGATCATAGTTACCCTGCAAACCACTTCAATAAAAAAACTAACCTCAAATGTGTATTCAGAAGATCAAATTACTCCTGTTTAGACACTTTATAGAATCAATTTACGTGATGTTTGAATTTTGGACTTGGAGCTAAAAAATTGAAAATTTATAATTCACATAAAATTATCATTTCTCCTTACCCATTTGCTAAAAACTTCGAAAAAATTCTGATGTATAGCTCCCTGCTGCCCCTACACATTACGGTTAGTTTCAATTTTCTGACGTTAAAACACTGGCCGTTTTGTGACGATTTGTTTATCAGAAATGTGCATTTTTTGCCTATAACAGCGCACTGAAGCAGGGTGGAGGGGTGGTTTTTGCGCTCAAAAATTTTTTTGGAAGACTACCAACAATTTTTTATGATAATTTTTAAAATCTAAGGTCAACACCAAATCACCTATCTTAATCGGTAGGTACCCATTCACTGTCATAGATCAATTTAGAAGTTTGCTCCAGCTGCAGTAGTGCAGTGGATTTCAAAAACAAGAAAAAAAGATGGATATTCTTGTTGCGTATGTTTTGAGGGGTTTAATTATTCACCTTGCAGTATCTAATCTTATCTACCTCTTGTACGTGGGTATAGGTAGGTTGGTTGAAATGAATCGTTGATACGATTAAATTACGTATCATAATTTTGGTCATATGCTCCGTTTGAATGATTAGATTTAGTAGCTAAAAAAAAAAAAATCACACCAGTCAAAATAAAAATTTTTCAACTTTTGTAGATTCACCCGTAGCTAGCTGCGCGTATTCGTGTTTACAAAAAAATTTAAGTATTTTTTAAATGGACAATAAACTTTGTGTTAAACATCCATTATTGTAAATGAGAAAGTAATTATAGTAATTGTTTATTTCACGGTTTATGAAACCTAATGTCCGCGCTATGCTACCTCGCCAATACATATTATACGAGTACGTTCATCTACTCGTATAATATGTATGTAATATGTATGTAGTATATCTACGGGTAAAAAATCGCATGTGACTGACTCACAATGTTGTTGCTTCTTCGTATCATTAAAATCGTATTAGAATTCTTTTTAAAGGTAGTACGTGTATGTTAATATAGTAATTATTGCGAGATACAAACCAGAACGAATTATCAACTCATATATAGACTATTAATAATGATCTATTTTACCCAAAAGTACCTACTCGTACTCGTGTACATAGCTACATACCTACTAACTATTCGTATATAATTTTGTTTGTTTATTTTCATTTTTTTTTTTTTTTTTCATGAGTATTTCGCTGTGTCTGTATGTGAATTGTATAATGATTAGGTTATAATTGCGAGGTTATGTTATTATTTTTTTTTTTCTGTTCCGAGTGAATTAAAATCACCTACTTGGTTTACCTGAAAGAATGAAGTACATATTAGGTAGGAATCATGAAAAATATTTACTTCGGTATTTATGTCGGATTGTCGGGTGTTGGTTTTAATTTGATTGAAGTTTTTATTTTTCTTATGACATGACAGATGTAGGATTGTTTTAAGTTATAATTAAGCAAGGAAAAAAAAAAAAATAGCTTGAACCGTTTTCATGCATTTCGGATGATTGATTCGCGTTTTTGAATTTGTTTTCTCGAAAACCCTACCGTATACCACGTGGCCTTGATTCGAAGTAATCAGGAGAATTCATTGGGGCAGGAAATTTCAATCGTCTAAGATTTCGTGTTTTAATAAGAATAAAAAAAAAGCATCGCTTCGCGATCCTTTTTTAGCCTGGCTTTTGTGACGTGTTACAGGATTCAAAGGAGCTAAAAAGTCGAAACCTCCAAAAGGCGTATCTAGGGTTCCTACTAAATATACATACCTAATTTCAAATTTCTGGCCTCATATGAAGGGAGGTTATGTGAGGAAAAAACTCGAAAAATGAGAAAAAACGATCGAAAACCCATTTCTTATGGGCTGTGAAGGGGTGAAATGAGGCTAAAAAGTTGAGACCCCCAAAAGGAACATTTAGAGCCCCAATTTGGTGGACTGATAGGGGAGGAACAGCCCTTTTTTCAGGGTCAAAAAAGGGGAAAACCTCCCAAATATCCCCTTCTAATTGACTTAGAAGGTTGATTTTTGGATATGCTATGTGACATTTGATTCTCTATCAATTAGTTTAAAAAGGGGCAATTTTTTTGTTTTTGACCCCTCAGCACCCCCTCCCTCAAAATGGGGCAAAACTGAATTTTGACCCAAATTTATCTTAAGTCATGTATATCTAATCCGCCACCAAACTGAGCCGATTGACCGAATAGGAGCGATTTTGCTACGTATCGAGCAGAGTAAATTATTTTAATGTTCGGGGGAAAAAAATTAAAATATCTGGCATGGACAGAAATGATCTTAATGGTTTTCTAGGACCCCAAAACGGATTTTGTTAATCCTCCCCTCATCCGCAGTTGGTCGATAGACAGTAATATCCTGGTTTCCATTGATAATATGAAATAGAAAATCAAGCTAAAAACTGACAATTTTCATTTGTAAACTTTTGAAAGCACACAGGTGATTTTGTAAAATTAATTATTATAGGTAAAGGATGAATCCTCCTTAGTGCTAAAATTTGAAATAAACTGAAGAAATTTGGTTTTTATAATTTGAAAACTTCGTGATAAAAATTCTTATTTTCACTTCATTTTGTTTTTTTTTTTTTTTCCGTTATTTTTTGAAATTTTAATTGAGGTAAGTAAAGGACGAAGCTAAAAATAGGAAATATTACTTTCTTCATTTACGAGGAAAAATTAGTAACATATTCGTATTCAATGCTCACCCTCCCCTCCCCCCCCCTTCATGAGCCTTATTTACGCAGTAAAAGTACTCAAATTTTACAAATTCTCGTAGTCGAAAATCATTGAAAAAGTGCACAGATATTTATAAAAAATGGAAAAAATTCATCTGAACTCACGAAAAAATTTTTGAAAAGTAGCTGAAAATTGACGTAAAATATGAAAAAACTTGTTAAAATCCTTGAAAATTGGGTAAGAAATTGGTAAAGTAAAGTTCAAAACAAACAAAATTGATGAAAAACCAAGAAAAATTTCGAAAACTGTGTAAAAATTGACCGAAAATCATTGAAAATTATTGAAAATTGTTTAAAAATTTGGCAAAAATCGGTACAAAATGCGGGAAAATTTTTAAAAACCATGAAAAGTAACCCAAAATTTAAAAAAACGGTAAAAATTTGAAAAAAATCGGTTTAAAGTTTAGAAAATTGTTCGAAAAACACGAAAAAATTTTGAAATTTGGTTTAAATTTGAATTAAATATGAAATTGACAGAAATAACACAAAAATTGCAGAAAATTTTCTTCTAAAATTGAGAAAAAATGTTGGAAAATATGTTAAAAATGGCCTCAAATATGAAAGAAATCGTGAAAAATCATCGAAAAATGAGTAAAAATTTAACAAAGTTAGGTAAAAAGTGCTGAAAATTAATCAGTAATCACGAGAAAAATGTTGAAAAATGAGTAAAATTTGACTAAAAGTCGTAGAAAATCATCGAAAATTTGGTCAAAAATTGAAAGAAATTCATAAAAATGTTAAAAATTGGTCAAAAATCAAGAAAAACTGTATTTCTAACCATTTTTGTCAAATTTTTACCCATTTTCTAATAATTTTCTACGATTTTTGGCAAAATTTTACACATTTTTTTCGTGATTTTTGATTAATTTTCAGCACTTTTCATCTAATTTTGTAAAATTTTTATCCATTTATCGGGTGATTTTTCACGGTTTTTTTCATATTTTAGGTCTATTTTCACATATTTTTCAACATTTTGACACAATTTTGATGAATTTTCTGCATTCTATAAATATTTCTGCGAATTTTTGATGATTTCCAATGAATTTTTTCATATTTTAGCTCAAATTTCAAATAAATTACACATTTTTTCGTCATTTTTGATCAATTTTTTACTTTTTTAACCTATTCTTGTCTCAGTGTTACACATTTTTAATGATTTTTGTTCAATTTTTTACGTATTTTCCAACATTTTGCATGATTTTTGATCAATTTTCTTCATTTTTAACTCTTTTTATGCAAATTTTGTATCCAATTTTCAATTATTTTCAACGATTTTTTTAATATTTCAGTTCAATTATCACCTATTTTGCAACATTTTTTCGTGAGTTTTGACCAACTTTCAACATTTTTAACTATTTTTTGTCAATTTTTCACCAATTTTCAACGCTTTTTTTCATACTTTACGCGAAGCTAAGATAAATATGCGAGAAATGGTATTTTTTCAAGGTCAAGGTCTTTTTTCGAATTCATAGTAGCGAAGAATCCACATATCTCACCTCCTAATTAACCCAGAACGTTGGTTTTTGGATTTGTTGTAAAACTTTGGATTCAATATCGATTAGCCAAAAACGAACAATATTTGCGATTTTCACCCCGTAACACTCCCTCCTCTAAATTTAGACATGAGTGAATTTTGACCCAAGGTCATCCCCGCCCGTATATATTTTAATTCGATGCTAATCTGAGCCTATTGTCCGAACTCGAACGATTCTTGAATACGTAAATAGATATGTGATAAGGCTAAAAATGGTCTCAATGGTCTTCCAGGAAACCAAAACGAATTTTATTGATACTCCCCTCCCTCCTTCCGTATCTGCCATAGTTCAATAAACTGAATTATCCTGGTTGCCTGATGTTCATTTACAATATAGCGTTGAAAATCAGACTTTAAAAATTGCGAATAAGAAATTTCATATTTTTAATATAGATGCAAATTTTTTTTCTCGCCAAATCCGCACTTCCGCGGAGTTTCTTGGCTAGAAAAAATTTAATAAAATTGATATTAAATTTTTCTGCTTTTTTAATATGGTGTGTGAAAATTATATACATAATGACGTTGGCTTTTGAGCATATTGCTAAAGGTATGCCTACCTACTCGTATTACAGTTGAATACTTTATTTAGTCTATAAGAAGTGAAAAAAATAGGTACATTTTATTAAGATTATAAATAAGTTTACGAATATTTCTTTTCATTAATCATGTTGGTTAATGTTCATTGTGGCTGATATTATTATTATTTTTTTTTTTCATGGGTTTAGAACTCCTATTACTGTACGTACGACTCTTATATTGTATATTATTATTAGTCTATGTAAACTTAATATGGATTTAATTTTTGTAATTAGTACTCACATGATTTTGTTTATTTACAGGTGCTCGGCTGCATAATTTCGTCTGCGAAAATAAAAAAAATATATAATAAGAACAAATGGCCGAAGGTAAGACTTTTATACCGAAACCTAAATAAAGTAATCGTAATATGCAATTTAGGACTAATATTAAACTCGTATTATTACATGCAACATAATCATATTAAATACTCGTAAGGTAATTTGCCAGTAGTTGATTGGTAAGAGGAAAGTTTTTCACACTTTTGTCAACTACGTCGCGTGTAATGATCGAAAAATTCTGAAAAAATTATATATTATACTCCAATGTATATTCTATCGGTCCTCTGTGTTGTTGACCTTCCACTTAAATCACATGTCTCTGGAAAAATTACAAATTGACCACAGGCTACTTGTCAATAATTGATATCTTTTTTTTTAGCAACTTGCTGGTAAATGATCTAAATATAAATATTGATTGCCCTGAAAATACTTTCTGACCCAAATCTCACTTTAGAGGGAGGATGGGGCAGAGGCTACCGACTAACAACTACATAACATATGAAAAAATTAAATTTTATAATAATTGAGAATTTCTAATAACTACAAGAGTTGATATGTTCCGGTGTGAATTAGATGACCAAGGGTATTCCTCGATGAGTATAGCAAAATGCCCTTTATCTCAGATTTTCAAAATTTCACAAAATATCATTGGGTGCCCCCCCCCCAATTTCCCCCAGTTCCAACCCCCTTGCCCAGAATATCGATAAAACGTTGTTTTTTTAGATCTCTATTCGCGCGTATTTGAGGAAAAATTATGATTTTAATGTCTTTCAACATGAATTTTTACAAAATTTTTCACCCCAAAGGGGAGGGGGCAAACATTGATAAAAGAAAACTTTGAATTGCTACTGCTGCGGACACTAGGGAGATGCATAAAATTTTTTTTCACCAAAGTATGTGTTTTAATAACTATAATTTTTAGAAATTTTTAGACATTTTTTTTAAGGTTTGGGCAGTTTTCAAAAACTTAAAAAATGCTCAAAAATGCGTTTTTCTCAGAAATAATTGGTAATACGCTGAAAATGAATAGAAGTAAAGTTGTTCAGCGTAAAATTTCATATCAGATTTCGTCATTAAAATTTTGACTAAAAAAATTGAAAAAAATGACTTAAAATTATAATTATCAAAACACGTACTTTAGTAAAAAAAAATTCTATGCACCCCCTAGGGTTAAAGTTTTCTTTTGTCAATGCCCCCCCCCTCATTGGAGTGAAAAATTCTGTAAAAATTCATGTTGAAAGACCCATCATCCCACTAAACATTCTGATTAAAATCACTATTTTGAGATTTTTTTTCCAAAAAAAAAGTTTTTTAGATATTTTGGGTGGGGAGGGGGGGCTGGAGAGTGGAATATTTTTTGGTCATACAATTTTTTTTAAAGACACTCAATGATGTTTTGTAAAAATTTTGAAAATCTGAAATCGAGGGAATTTCGCTATACCTACTTACCGAGGAATACCCTTTATTGTTGATTTTTGCTTAAAATTTATATTACGAACGCGGGGTGCTTTAATGGGAAAATGGTTGTCCGCTCGAGCAGAGTGTTAAAAGCGATGTGATAAGTGGCCCTTTATAGAGAGGGAAAAGAATTTAGCTGCGGTGCCATTTTTCCAGGGTCTCCCCCCCCCTCTTTGGTATTATGCTCTTATCTTCACATACTCCCTACGTCGGTTCTGATCATCGTATTTCATTTTTTTACAGCGCTGAACATTTTTTGTTATTATAAAAATTTTGAAAAAAGTTACCCCGAAAGGTCAATTTTTCAAAAAAGCTCAAAAAAATATTCAATTTCCAGTTTTTTTGAAATTTTTGCGAAACATAACGGTAATTATGGAAACATTATTATGCCCAGAAAGAAAGAAAAAACAAACAAGATGAAGAGAGCTGAATTTGAATAAATTTCTAGAAAGTGGAAGGGGTAGAGAGAGGAGGGTGGAACCCCCTGAATACGATAATGAAGTCGGATTCACTATTCAACTTTCGTTATTACCTTCTTTTGGGCATTGCTACATGTGCAAATATTTGATGGTAGCTTCGCACTAAAACAAGGTGTATTTTATGTACCCCTTCTTCAGGGCCTGTTGTAGCTGTAACAATTTAAAGTTTTATTTTGTCAATGCTCCCTCCCTCCCTCTCCTCCCTCCAGGAGTGAAAATTTTTGTAAAAATTCATGTTGATAGACCCATCATCCCAATAAACATGTAGATTAAAATCATAATTATTCCTTAAATACACGCGAATAGAGAAGTTTTTTTTTCAAACAAAAATTTTTTTCGATATTCTTGGCAAGTAGGATGGGGTGAGGGAAAATTTTTTTGATCTTAAAATTTTTTTTAAGGACACCTTATGATGTTTCGTGAAAATTTTGAAAATCAGAGATCAAGGGCATTTCGCTATACTTATCGGAGAATACCCTAGATAAAATCAACATTTTTTTTGAAAATTTTATTGATTTTTCTGAATTTTTTTCAAGCATCAACAACTGGCGGGGATGCGATTTTCACTTTCCAGTATTTGATAACCTCTTTTCCTCCCCTCCCTGCTGAAATTTGTTTTTGTAGATTCACCCATTCGTGTCCATCATTTTGGCGTAGAAACCATTTCAGTACCCATTTCACAAAAATTAAAAAAAAAATAAATTTCAAACTCGAACGCTTCGCAAAAAATCTATAAAGCAAAAAATTATCAATTCGTGACTGTGCTCAACAATGCCGGTGTTCTACTCTAAATCGAATGGGCTATCCAAAATACCATTGATATTTTTAATCGATCTTATGACTATCTCACAAATCGACCTCAAAGATAAAATTATCAACTGCTATCCAGTTATCAATACTATTGGCAAATTACGTTGCATTTATTTTGTGTAATTATTTTGCCATCATCGATGAACATTATGGCATCCCATTCGTTCGATCAACACCCTTTTAGACACGTTGCTGTACCCTTTATCGTCGTACCGTATAATGAGCTGCTTACAAGATCTCTTGTCCTCATATGCATATACGACGACGGTCATCAATCACTTCATTGGCGACGATCGATGAATACACGAGGAGATGAGCGGGAGGGAGGGAGATCGAGAAAAAAAATTGTAATATAAAAAACAAGGCTTTTTTTATCGTGTAAACGATTCATAAAAACGAGAAAAAAAACACACACACACACAGCTCCACGCAACAACGTAGGCTGGTAGGTACACCTACCTACCTACCTACCTACCTACCGTTGAAAAAGGAAGAAAAAAACAAGACAGATTTTACTGTTAAAATTTGTCAGTACGTTACAATTTATTAATGAGCGTGAATATTTTAAAAAAACGTAGATAAGACATATCATTCTGCAGCTCATAATTCGAAAAATCTTTTACCTATCAGATATCGCGCGTTTACTGGGTATATACGTGCAGACGTCTAGATTTTGACAAATTATGATAAAACAGACCGCGTTGCTGTATTATAAATTCTTCGAGACGAAGCGGCGAAGTTTCAGCGCTACGAACATTTAAATAATGACTTCCTCTGTGAAAAGAAATTTCGCTAAGTACTTACTCGCTTATATAGTATAAGCATAAGACGAGATAAAAAGAGAGAAAAAAAAATAACCAACTCGAAAACAGGTATGTGTCAGTGGTACGTTGGCTACGTTGATGCTGACGTGCTGGCGTCGTTAATTTCATTATTAATCAAAAATTTTCTACGGGTACAAATTTTTTGTTTTTGTTTTTGTTTTTTTTCCTCTTTGGAACGACTAAAAAAAATTTTATAACTCGAACAGTGATCACGATTATGTTTTTTTTTTTTTTTTCAATACAGGCCAAGTACAAGCTCGTCTCGAGTATTGAGGGTTTTAGGTGTATTTTGGTACAGATCGAGTCAGGGTAATTAATCGACTAGGACGTGAGTAATGACGTACATCGAGCTACGAGACTGCGTAAAACATCTCCATTTTATAAACCGAGTCAGGTATAGGTTTCGCGTTCACGACTCAATCTTCGATTCCATATTGAAAATTTACTCGTTAACGAAAGATCTTATTTCAACGTAGAATAGTAAAAGAAAAAAAAGAAAAAAAAATGGTTACAAATTTCTTAGCCAGCTTCTTTTGGTTAGAATCAAACGATGTCGCGATCCGTACCACTTAGTGTGGCCGAATGGGGGTCGAGTTCTCGTTAGAAATAAGATACCTACACACTCGAAGACTCGGCTCGATGATGGAAAATATTTTGTAACGATTATTCTCTGTCTGACATGCAACGAATTCGTTTTATCTTTACTTCTCGGTCTATGTGGTAATGTACGATTAGGAAGCAGGGAAAAATAATAATATTATAAGCGAGAATATACATATACTCACGATGTTATGTCAACTTGTAAAGTATAAGCGAGAAATACAGAAAAAAAAACAACAGCTCGTGTGAGCAGGAAGGGAGGTTTAAATTTTTTTCTATATTTCTCGATTCAATAGCCATAGCCGCCGCCACTTGGTACTGTAGGTATATTAAATATATTTATATGCGGTGTTTGTGTTTTGCTTTTTTTTTTTTTTTTTTTTTTTTTTTTCATGCTCGTCCGACGAGCTTTATATTAATTGGATCGGTGTTGAATGAGCATAAGGTTATTTCCATTTGTATCGCATGTTTTCTATAATGAAGATGAATTTAATCGGTAGCTATGTTGAATCTTTTGACGAAGCGTTGTTGTGGCCGTGGTTAAATGAGCCGATTTGTAGGTGCTTTGGGCCCCACTTCGCTCGTATACCGGCCCAATATATTTTTAGTCTTTATTGTACGATAATGGGGTTTTAATTTCGCGTCATTTTTTTTTTTTTATAAGTATCAAGTATTTTTTATTTTGGTTGGTTTTGCAATTATTTTACAGTATGTTTTACGAACGTGGTACAATTTTTTTTTTCACACATATTGTGATTTTGATTTAGGTATACGTGTAAGTGTATGAATTTTTGTCGTCTAGTTTTTTTTTTTAGCCTGATTTCCTCTGTTATATTGTTAATGAATGCCAGGCTATTACAGTCAATCGACCAATGGTGGTGGCGGGGGTAGAGGGGATGCCAACAAAATCCATTTTGGGGTCCTGCAAGACCATTAAGACAACTTTTGGCCATGTCGAATATTTATTTTTATTATTTTATTTTTTTCACTCCGAACATTAAAATCATTTAGTCTGCTCGATACTGAGTAAAATCGCTTCAATTCGGTCCATCAGCTCAGTCTGGCGGCAGATTAGATATGTATATATTAGTGGAGATGAGACCTTGGGCCAAAATTTAGTTTTTCCCCATTTTGGGAGAGGGGTGTTGAGGGGCCAAAAACACAAAAATTGTTCCTTTTATAGTCAATTGATAGAGAATCCAAAGTTGTATAACATATTCAAAAATCAACTTCCTAGGTCAATAGTGAGGGGGGGGGGAGATATAAGGGGTTTCCCCTTTTTTGACCTTGAAGAAGAGCTGTTCCTCCCCTATATCCCTACTAAAATGAGCCAGGAAGTTGAAATTTAGTATGTACATTCAATATGGGCCTTGGATGGATATATATTAGTGGAGATGAGAGCTTGGGCCAAAATTCAGTTTTCCCCCATTTTGTGAGAGGGGTGTTAAGGGGCCGAAAACACAAAAATTGTTCTTTTTTTGAGTCAATCGATAGAGAATCCAAAGTTGTGTAACATATTCAAACATCAACTTCCTAGGCTAAGGGGGGGGGGGAGATATAATGGGTTTTCCCTTTTTTTGACTTTGAAGAAGGTATGCTCCTCCCCTAAATCCCTACTAAAATGAGCTAGGAAGTTGAAATTTGGTGTGTACATTCAATATGGGCCCTAGATGTGCCTTTTGGGTTCCCAACTTGTCACCTGTATTGAACCTCCTCACAGCTCCAAATATAAGGTTTCTTGGTCAGGTAGGTTTCTCATTTTTTGAGTTTTTTGAGTTCGTACCCCGCATAACCCCCCATTGTGCTAGTAAGTTGAAATCTCGACTTTTCAGCCGCATTTCACCCCTTTACAGTGCTACATTAAGGCTTTTTGGTGTATTTTTCTAATTTTTAATGTTTGTTCTTCACATAACTCCTCTCCCAATTCAGCTAGGAACTTGAAATTAGGTATGTATATTCAGTATGGGCCCTAGATGTGCTTTTTGGGGGTCTCGAATTTTCAGTTCCGTTGAACCCTTCCTATCCTCAATAAATCCACTATCGCTAATGAAATCATCGATTTCCCACATTTTGAGGAAGTCAATTAAAAATCATCCGAACCAGTTCGTATCAGCTGAAAATGTTAGATGAAAGTGGTAACATCGATTTGTATGTAGAGCATGTGGAAGAGAAATCGAATATTTCAAAACTGCAGTGAAAAAAAAAATTTAAGCCAACATTCCCAGAAAATAAGGTATTTATTGCGAATTTGACTTTAAAGTCATGTTCAGCAGCTTTGAAACATATGAAAACGACACCAATATTGCCATTCTGCGAATAGCCTTTGAGGGGGTTGGGGGTGCGGGATATGTTATGAGGAAAACAGGAATTTTCCACTTCTCCGATATCACTTACTTCGTATCTGAACACAAATTATTGGAACTTTCGAAATTTCTCCTCTGATGAAAATATGTTTCGAATATTTTCCCATTTTAACCGCTTATTTTGAGTTTTTTCAAATTTTCACAATGGCACACCCTAGCTAAAATTTTGAAAAAAATATATGTTACGAAGGGGTCTAATATACGTATAAAAACATAATTTCAAAATTCTACGAAGCCATCATCTATATCAAAAAAATTATTAAAATTTTCAAAAGGGCATTTGGGAAGGCGATTATGGAGGGAGGGGGGATGTTAATTTTTTTCAAAAATACCCCAAATGTAGCTCTACAACGTATAAAAAATTGCGCAAATCGATCGATTAACATTTTCAAAAAAAATTGCCATGTGATTATCACTTAGAGCCACCCCCCCCTCGAAAACTAGCGGGGTTGGGGGGCCAAAACTTTGGTAAGGGGTGTTTCTCAATAGTAGCTACATACCGCCCAAGTATCAGTCTGAAATCGCTCGAGGGCTAATGTAACATTGTTAACTACTCCATAGCCTTTGGCATGTAGCAGGGTTTTGGGGTGTTTCAAATTTTCAGTTTCATTGCACCTCCTCGCAGCGGCAAAAAAGTGGTTTTTGGGTGAACTTTAATGTTTTGGAGTTTGTTCCGCGCATATCTCCCCCCGCCCTTCTCCAAATTGAGATATGAAGTTGAAATTTGATATGTAGATTTAGCAGTTATTCTCAACGTACCCTTTATGCTTTTAGTGGGTTTCAGATATCCATTAGGGTGGGTCAAAAAAAAAGATTTTTTTTCACTTGGTACCCTGAAAAACTGGTTGGAAGACACCTAAAAAAAATTCTCTCCACGTATGAGCTCTTAATTTTAATAGGAACGTCCTCCGCCTTTCAGATTTCTATTTTTTTTCTATTGTTATAAAGAAAATTGCATATCTTGATGTCTACTATATGAAAA